>JASSUY010012315.1:0-84713 GCA_032466535.1 Forpus xanthops
TCTCCCGCTCGTTCCCTGCCCCCGGGGGTCCCCCCCGCCGACCCCGCGGAGGTCCCGCAGCCTCGGCCGCACCTTCGAAGTCTGAGAGGATCCCGTCCAGATGCTCCTTAACGGAGAGCCGGGCCATGGCGGGGAGGGGGCACCCGCATGGGGCGGGGGGCGGCGGCAGCTGTCAAATGGCCTTCCCCGGCAGCCAGCCGCTCTACCGCACCTCCGGGGCCTTCGTCTACGACTGCGGCAAGTTCTGAGCGGCCCCTCCGCGGGAAGACAGCGTGGATAGTGCGCAGGACCGCGCCGCCAGGCCCCGCCGCGCCCGCAGAGGGAAGCGGGCGCACGCGAAAAGCTTTTGTACAGAGACAGCCCCAAAGCATGTCTTGGTTTGTTAAAGGACAGTGTTACTCCAATAACACGTAAGTTTTGGGTTTTTTTTAATTGCTTTGAGAAGTACTTTTTTCCCGCCCCTCTTCCCTTTCTCCATCTATTAAGGTATTGCCAAGCCCCGTGTTTAAAAGGGGGCGAAAAGTCCAGCGTAGAGTACCAGCTTCTTCCTCCCCCACCCCTTCCTCTTCTACAAGGACTTGTTTTAAAATGTAAATTGCGACATAGTAATTTATTTTTAATTTGTAGTTGGATATTGCGGACCAAACGCCAGAAAGTGTTTCCCCCTTCCATAAAAAGTGACTTTAAAATTGACTGAAACGCTGATTTTTTTTTTCACTATATATAAAAAGGGAAACTGTATTAATCTTATTCTATCAATATTTTTCTTTTTTTTTTGTTGAAAATATTCTGAAGGTATTGCATTGTTTGTTTATTAATAAATTACCATTCAGTTGGAATGATCCTTTACACGTCTGTATATCTTAATAATTTCATTTAGACAGAGGCAGAGACAGAGAGGGAAAAGGGATTTTATAACTAACTTTTTCGCTGGAACAGCTTTCACCTCTGCACAAATTCCAAAGACCATTTAGGAACTGCCAGGTCGAAAAATCCCTTTTCAGTCTCTTCTGCAATATGTTCCACTTAGTCAGCTCGCCTTATCCGCTAGGAAAAAAAGACTTTCCCATGGCAGCTCTGAGTTGGCAAATAAACAAACACGTTTTCTTAGCAATTAATGGGCAAGACCTGGAAACATTTGACCATGCACAGTAGTATGACAACATTACGGCTTTTTAAATAATATGCCTTTGTAAGGCTAGATGAAGCTGTAACTCCGAGGTAGAAGTACATGCACTAGATTCCTGCCCTTGTGTAACTGTGTATATATCGAGCTATCGATCTCTGTGTATGTATTTCAAATGTATTTATATGTAAGATTTACATATGTATCTATATTTAAAAGAAGGATTACGTATTTATTTATAGCTACGTATAGGCGTTGCATATGTTTCTAAACTCCACAGTGTATAGTAGATGCCAGGTATTCTGTAGTACGTATATACTTAAATGCAATGTAAGCGTATAAATCACTGCTTCAGAGAATCGATAGCAATGTGCACAGTCACATCCATGAAGCCGCTTCTGTAGTAGATATTTTTAAAGTACTATTTTATTTCAGGGAAGAAAACTGCTCATACGGTCTACCTTCACACCATTATAGCTCTGCTTTACTCCTGTCCTATAAGGACATTACTGGTCTGTTGGAAGTGCCCTCATTGCTGGAGCTGAAATTATCTTAGAAAGAGGTTGTGTGGGAGAATTTTTTGTATATCTTATACAGTTTTGTTTGTTTGTTTTGCTTTTTTTTTTAATTATTATTATTATTATGGTCTTAATCCCTCACACCTTTTTTTTTTTTTTTTCTGAAATCGGGGGGGGTGGAAACGAAAATATGACCAGGGTAGCAGATGAGTGTTGCACAGACTGACGTCTTGTCAGATCAAGAACCTCACCTCCTGGACAATTTGCAATTAAGAACCTACGGGCAATGGGGATCACCTTCCCCCTTTGTAAATAACCACCAAAATGCAATAAATTCATTAACTTGAAAGAACCTGCCTTGTCAGTCAGACTTGGGAAGAAGATTATTTGATTACAGATATTTAAGGCCTAAAGTTTGCTTTCAAGATAATACAGTTTCCTATCAGTATCTCTTATCTAAAAGCAACACTTAGCGGTAATTGCTGTTGCATTGTTAAGAGTTACACTGTAAATAAATACAAAGGTATTTACAGTTAAACCTTAATTACCTCGCTTTTCAGCTATTCTTCCCCTCCAAAGCAATAATCTAATATTCACTTTCAGCAGGTCGAGTAAACCCGAGGGGTGTGGGAAGTTATTTTATTATGTTGGCTTAAAATATTTTTATTTCAGTATCGCATAGTCTTTGGTGGTGTTTTTTTTTTTTTGTTCGTTGTTTTTTTTTTTTTTTTTTAGCTAATACCTCTATAAAGATTACCGGCCTTATTTATATTTATTTGTTTGCTAAATTGGGCGAAGGGAACTCAAACTCTTATCATCCGGTTACTGTGAGGGTGAAGTGAAGGACGACCGGAGCTGGTCGCCTTCGCTCCGGGGGCACGCTTTGAGCGCTGCTCCGCGTTTCTCACCAGTAAAGGGACATACAGTGTCACCTATTCCCATTCAGACCCACCTTCTGTTCCAGCCGCCCATCTCCTGGCACAGGGCGGGCTAGCCTGGCAGCTCCCTCCTCCCCTCTGCCTGTGGCCGGGACTGTCGGGCCCCGGGCCCGGCTGAGCTCTCGCCGCCTCCCTTCTTCACTACCCGTCCAAAGGAATGGGGGGGGGGGGGGGGCGGCTGCTGCTTCTTCGGCCCCTGGCTTTGCCAGTGAGGTGCCTGCTAAGTGCTAACTTCATTCCCACCTCCTCTTCGCCCGGTATTTAAAATACAAATTAAAATTAAAGAAGGGAGAGGGATTGCTCGTGTTATTTGCCTATTATTTTTCGTTGCGATGAGGCGCCGGCTTTCCTGTCTTTATAGGTTTTTCTCAGAAAGTCAGTAGGAGGGAAAGCAGTTGTTTAATCACTCGTTGCATTGGCAGTGGTGCTGCTTGCTTAAGGGACTTGGAGGGTCCATGCGGAGATCCAACAAGTGCCCTGGGTAATTACTGCTGATATCCCGGCAGCACCGGACCTGCCAGCTGCTCTCCACAGCCCTGGCACTGCGGGGCGGCAGCGCAATTTGCGCTCCCTGCGGCCCTGGCTGCAAAAGGGGCACCCAGCTGGAGGGGGCTCGCAGCCAAGTAAAGGGCAAACGGAAATGCCCATTCGGCCGCAGGTAGGTCGTGGCGGGATCTTCTGCCTCCGGAGGAGATCCCTTTCCTGAAGTGACGTGCGTGGTAGCGGCTTAGGTCACCTCCCGGTTCTCGGTGCGACGGGCTGGCTCACCACAACGCGTGCTTGGGTTTTAAATAAATTACTGTATCATTACAAACTTTTTTCTCCCCATCCACGCAGAAATTGTTCACAACGAAAACAAGCTTAGCGGTGCTGAGGGTCCCCCCGGTAGGCACTGAATCGTGCTGGCTTGGCAGCGGGAGGCGGCCTGGTGAGCCCGGTGCTCAGGACAATGGCGCGGGATCCCTGCGCGGCGCTGCTTGGAGGAGGCCGGCGCTGGGCTCCGGCCTCTGTCGTGAAGCATTGCTGCTGCTGAAGGTGGGGAAAAAGGCCTGGCGCGCCCCGAGTTGCGGCAGCACAGCGGGGCGGGTGCAGAGCGAGGCATTTGCCTGAGGGCAGCTCTCCTGTGTGTAAGGCAGGACCTGCGGGCATCGGGGTCCTGCAACTGGCACAGTCTCTTGTACCCCTTGCGCTTCCCTCCCCTTAAGAGCAGGAGGCAAATTCGAGTGTCCGTTCTGACCTGTGATTGTCTCCCAGCAGAACTGGGCCTGCCCCGAACGCCAAAGGAGATGCGGTCCGACCCTGCGCGAAGTCTATGGGCGCGGGACGTGATCCCGCAGCAGCCGGAAGGCCACGGCGTCTTTGGTGGCAGCCCCTACAGCGAGCGGGGACGCCTGGCCCCAACCTGGCCTGAGGAGCAGCCCTGTAGGTGCCAGGTTAGCACGGTGCTTTGTATAGTATTTTTAGCTCAAGCTGATTTCTCCCCCTCCACCCCCAAACTATTGCTTTGCTTTTCGTCTAGGAAAAAAGAAATCAAACAGGACCACTTTATAAAAAAAATTAATTTGAGGGTCAGTTCCATTTAGCCGGTTCTGGTGGTTTATTGCGTTTGCTCATCTCTCAAACTAAGGAAAACGTGAATAGTAGTATCCTTCCTTCTAAGTTTCCTCATAATTTCTTATTAAAGCAATTACAGTTCATATTGTGTTATGCAAAGGTTATAACCAAAACCAGCAGAGAAGCGCACGCAAATAGGTGAGAGTTCATAGGTTAAACCCCATTCCCTACCTTCACAGGCCGGGTCTGTTAGGGAACGTAGTGGGGCCGTGTGGCGCATTGGTAACATTATGGGAGTGTTTCCATATCGGCACTTTACAATATTTGAGGCTCTTTCCGAAAGCCACGAAGTTCGGGAAAGAGCTTCGAGGTTAACACGGGAATATTTTCATAGTCGGGCTTAATTTTGTAACGCTACTGGTAACCCTGGGGTTACACCTATTGACCAGCCGGCTGTACTGCGGCAGCACGCTCACCTCCCCAGAAAGTACGCTGCTGGAGCAGGGCGAGCTTAAAAGCTCCGCTTTGCGCTCGAGGAGAAAGGGAATGCTTTCCTTGCGCGGTGCGGGTGAGCCGAAGTCTGCGTACTCCAAGGCCGGTGTGGGATATTGTGCCGCGCAGCAAGGAGCGGCCGCGCACGGCCGGGGCTGAGCCCCCCTTGGCGCCCACGTGGAGGTGAGCGTGAGGTAGCAATGCGCGCTCTGTATTATATCGTCTTGATTGCGTAGGCAAAAGCGTGCAGCGCTGATGCACGCACGTGGCTGCTCTGCGGCCAGGCTGGTCGGGGAGCGCTGCGGCTCCTAGAAACGCTCCCTCATCCTCTTCCCGAAGTCGCCCATTTCAACAGCAACCGCTAATTGCACATTAGCTTTCAATGAATTTCGCTAGTGAAGTAATTCAAACCCCTCGGCGTAGTCAGTCCGCGTTTCCCCGGTTCCCTGTGTTGGGGCAGGACACGATGGCCGAATGCTTCCATCATTTTAAGATGCGCGTGTGTTTTTTGGGGAAAAGGGGGTATGAACAGTGCGGCGGTGGGTGCCGTCGGGGGTGGGCTTCCGCTGCGCGGAAGCGCAGGTGGCACGCCTAGGCGCGCAGCCGGGGCAGCGCGGAGGTCGCGCACAGGCTTACACGGCAAGCTGCGCAAGAGCTGTGCTACCTCTACATAGCGGCCCTAAAGTAAGGGAGCTTCACTCTGCTCCCCGGGGATGAGCACGGGTTTCGATCCAGCGGCATCGCGCGCACGAGCTCACGGGCTCGGAAGGTGCCACTTAAACTTCCCGCGTGAGGTGTTTTGTTTTTTTTTTTTTTCTTTTGTTTTTTTTTTTCCCTTTTTTTTCCTTTTTTTTTTTTTCTATCCTCCTTCTCTTGCCTCGCCTTCCCGGCGGCTTGTCTGTGTGGTGAATCCACCCCGAAGGTGGGGTGGCGCTGCCGCGGTAAGCGTAGCCCTCCTGGTTTAATTACGCTGGGGCTCATAAAGCCATTCGCTTCTTTCCAAAGTAATAAACAAACGTCGCGTTAGGTCAAGATTGATGGTGCCCATGCAATAAAAACGGGCCAGGTCAGGAAGGAATAAAATTCAATCAGAGCTTGCAGAATCATTTTTCAGGGGACAGAAAGACAGAAAAGGGAGACTGGGGTCAAGGGAGACCATGTCGCCATTCACAACACACCAGCAGGGAGGGAGGAGGCCGAGGGTTAATGAGCGATTGTTTTTTATCAACCGGAGCCTAATTTAACGAAACAATAGCCTCACCGGCGGAGTGGGTGCAGACTCCGCGGGGCCGCGGCGGGTACCGGAGACCCCTCGCAGCAATGCTGCGTGTACTCCCCCTTAAAACTTTACAGTCACCTGTGGGCAACAAGCTGGTCCCTTTCTTCTACCTAACCCGGGGGCTGGCCCACCAGACAGGGGTAGCAAAAGGGCCGCTGCTTAGGGGAGGAGAGCTAAAGCCCCTCATTTCGCAAGAAGGGGTTCTAAAAAGCCTGCTCGGGGGATTTGGAAAGCCACCTTCGACTCTCCCGAGGGTCGCTCCCGCGGTCAGGCAGGATTAGGCGCCCTCGGTGTCACTTGAAGCTAACTAACCTTTTCCCCTTGTTTAGTTTGGTGGGAACGCTGCTGGCGTCGGGAGATCTGGGAAGCGGCTGCGGGGGTGGTATTTGCCGGGTACCCGGCGGGGGGTGGCCGGGTGCGGCCCAATACAACCGTCGGGGTGCCGCGGTGTGAGGGGAGGCTGCGGCACAGCCCCGTGGGAAGCCCCTGCGGTCCCAGGCGCTCGTTTGCGTTCCAACCCGGCCTCGGCTTCTTTGCCAGCCCGCTGGCTTTCTGTGGTGCATGGGCTGCGGAGGCAATAGTCAAAGGCTTCCTCACTCCCTTGGGCCGGCAGGCTGTTCGGGAGGGACCTCTCCCCCCCCAAGCAAACGCATCCCATACACGCACCTCAGCGGCCTTTTAGGCCCGTAACTTGCGCCTTGCCTTGTATGCGTGTTTAACAGCAAAATAACAGCAATATTAAAATGAACTGGGGTGCTAGGGAAGGTGGCCTGGGCTACCGGTGAGAGCTCACAAGCTCTATGGCTGAATGGGAATTGGGTGGTCGGCAATTCTTTTTTTTTTTTTTTGCCCCCTAAATAAACACAGCTTGAGACGACTTGGGTGGGCAGAAGGGAACAATTTGTGAGCCAGAGAGCAAGTGAGCTGGGCAGGCAGCCGGCCCGCGACTTACCTGCTGGAGACTTTCACCTGACCTTTAGGTGTCAGGGGGCTTGGACGTGCAGTGCATTACCCCGCTTTCGGGTCAGCTGCTTTAGGCTGCGTTCAGGAGAATTGAAACAACAATGAAACATTCCCCCCCTAAGCTGGAATCTCCCCTCCTTTCCAGCCCCCATCACCTCTGGGGAGAATGCAGGAAAACCAACACATTTAGAACCATTAACTCTTAAAATAGCTGAATTTCCTCCAGTAGGAAAATCTCAAATTATTACACTCACGAGTTCAGGATATTTATACAGTATATGAATCGATGAATAAACAGGTCATATCGCTACAGCACTTGTCCCTCGAAAGGCAAGCACTCAGTTTAGAAAAAAGACTATAGCTGTTCCGTTCCCTTCCCCCCCCCCCCCCTTCGTTTCTGGAATTTATTTACTTGCCAGAACATTTAAGCGGTCGAGTATATTTTTTAATTTAAATAAATATTTGAAATAAGGAAAAAGGATACTGTTTTCCGTTAAATGATAATGTTAAGGCACTGATAATATCGTCCAGAGCAGAAGAGAATTGTTTAAACAATGTCGGTGCTTGCAGGATTGCCCAGTATAAATATTCACACTGCCTTTTTGATGCGAGTTTCTACTGCAACTCTTTTTTCAGTGTATGTGAGTGTATAGCTATGTATGTTCCCGCTCGACTGTGTGAAACAGGCCTGCAGCTGCAGCCGAGCGGAAGGCCGTGTCGCATTGTCAAGCCCCGCGTCACCTGGGACGAGGGTACGGGGGTACCCAGTCGCCCGGCGCTCACACATCTCGCTTCTGCCAGCTAGAAGCTGCTCGCCGCTTTCCCGTAGCTCTTCTAACTTCGCCTCTGAGGGATGAGATGAATTTAAAACCGAATAACGAATTGCATAAATATTACGGCTCTCTCTCAACGCCATTCCCCCCCCCCCCCCCAAGCTCTCTGCTGGGGACAGGGGGAGTGTGAGGAACGGGGACGGAGCTCGGAGTGAACCGGTGCGAGTTCAATAGTAAAGCAAAGGTTGCAATTAGCGTCTGCTGCTGCGAACCGACCTCTCCCCCGCCCGCCTCCCCTAGCCCCCATCACAAAATAATTGCAAAGTATCTGTTGATGTTTTTCTTCCACCCGTCAAAACGTTGGAGCTCTGCCTGCTCCAGCGCTGCTTTCTGGGTTTGTTGTGTCTGGAGACAATGTTCCGTCAGTGAGCGTTCAGAGGTGAAGGGGGGTCACTAGGGGAGACAGGGAACGCGGCTCTGCGAGCCGGCGAGGGGCTCCCCTTCGCCTCCCACCCCTGCAAACCTGTCGCCCACAGGCAACGGGGGGCAGCAACCCCTGGAGAACTTCTCCCCGCTCTGCCTCGAGGCAGCCCGGTGCCTTCCCGGCAGGGCCAGGGAAGAGGATGTGGCCCTCATGTCCGCCCTGGGGGACGCGGCTGCTTTGTGTGCAAGGGGCCGAGGAGGGGGAAAGCAGACGACTCTCCCGGACCCTCAGCTTACACCTAAGGTTAATTTTTCTAAAAGCACTTACAGCAGTCGGTGGGTCTCCGTGCTCCATCAGAGCTGCCAGTTTCCCTCTCTTTTCCTTCCCAGCAGAGTTTCCCTCTCTGCCCACCCCGAAGTGTGCGAGCTTCCAGTAGCGGGTCTTTTCGCCCCTCATCCCTGCTTTTACCCTTCGGGCTGACACTGCAAGCAGGAGGTGTGTATTTTTAGATGGCGCTGGCGGTTTTACTTCGCGACCCCGAGGAAACCCCCGTCGCTTTGTCTCGCCGGCCTTCCGCGGCGGGGTAGGGCGGGAGGGCTCCGCCGCCGGCAGGCCCTGGGGCATAGCCGACCCCCCCTTCTAGACTCCCGCCTCTCCGGCAGAGGTAGCGAGGTCTTGCGCTCCCGTGGGGTGACCCCACTGCAGGCCTCGGCTGCGCTGTTTGCACCCTGTTGGGATTCTGCAGCCCGCGAGTGGCCGATGGGCCCGAGAGCCCCTGAAAAAGGCCTCAGGAGAGTGAAGTTTTTCTTTTCTTTCTTTTTTTTTTTTTTTTCAAACGGTCTTCGTGGCAGTTCCACCTTTGGCAAGACAACCTCCGGAGGAAGGGCAGAGGCCCGCACGGTGGACGGGAGGGGCCAGGTTACGGTGCGAAGCGCTGGGCGGCGGGTGCGGGGTACGAGCCGTGCCTCAGCTGCTCTTAACTCCTGCCTCAGCGGAGAGGGAGCTGCAAGCAGGGGTCCAGGCCGGCCGGGCTGGCTTTCCCGAGGGAGCTCTGGCCCTCCGCAACCGGCGGGGCAGGAGCTGGGCCCTGTCCGCCTGAGCCCCCTTCTCCGCACGGGGTGCATGCCCGCGGAGTCCCCGCCACCCAGCTGCCCGGGCACTGTCGTTGCTATCCCGCTTTCCTCCGCAGTAGCGGCGCAGGCTAACCCTCTCCGCTCCCGTCGGCGCGGCGGGACAGGCTGTCCAGGTGACCCCTGGCCGAGACACCGGCCTTTCTCCGCCGTTGGTTTTACTATTGGAGCTGCCCTTTTAAATTAAGGAAGCTGCAATGACCCCAGAGAGATGAGACGCGCAGAGAGAGGAGGCTGCCTCTTTCCGAACCTACACGCACAAAACGTTTGACGACCAGGTGAAACGGATGTACAGTTAATCAGTCTGCAACTAGTGTATTAGCTGCAGATACAGATATTATCCCTGTAAACAGCATTATTATTATTGCTTTCGATAAGTGATCCCATGGTCATTGCAAAGAGCAGCGCTTTTGGAATAATTAAAAATTGCAAAATCGGGCAGGAAGGTGGTGGTGAGGAAACCGAAATGCAGTTCATACCTCTGCCAGACTGTAAAAACCAAAAAGCAGTGCGGCTGGAACGCACATTTTGACCCATCCTGACCAGTAGCAGTTGTAAATAATAATAAGTAGCAAAAACCATCTAGCTCAAAGTCGTCGTGGAGGGACCGCTTGCTCTAGAACCAAATTTTGCCTTCCCAGCCCTTTCCCCACACATTCCCCGAGGTAGATGCCGAAAATGGAGAATAAAAATGCATCTCTTGAATGAGCCGCAGTTACAGGCCAAAGCAAAAATAAAACCTGTGAGTTCGAAGGAGAACTGACAGCTTATATAAAGATTCCCAGCCTTCTGCAGAGATGTGTGAACTTATATTCAGATGTACCAGCAAGCCTCCCAGTGAATCACTGTATGCAAGAAATAGTTCCCAGCAATATAAAAATACCTTGCCATGAAATCGCTTGAATATCTTTTTTTTTTTAAACTATTTATTTTGATTTCGTGCGCCACCGAGGATCCGCCGCCGGGGACCGCTTGCAAAGGGGACAGCCCTCGGTGTATCTGGGCAGGCGGAGCTGGTCCTGTCCCCTCCGCCGACCACTGCGCCTCGGGACGGGGGTGCACTCCCGGGAACGGAGGGACCCCTCGGTCGTTGAGGTGTGCGGCGACAGCCCTCAGGGCACAGCCACCGCGTGAATACTGCAGGGAGGACAGATGTAGAGGACACGGGGAGGAGGGGTTACTGGTATTTTACCCTTTAGGAAAAACAAAGGACGCAGGCGCGGAGCCGTACCCATTCTTCGGGAAAAAGCACCTCAGGAGGCTTTGTATAAATGCACCCACGCGGGGCGGTGTCCACCCCGGGAGTGAGTAGCAGTGTGTGCCCGCCACGCCTCCGCGGCCAGATCTAGGCCTCCCCGTGGTCCGCGGCCTACTCGGCTCGTAGGGAGCTCCGACGGACCTCTCCGTGGAGACCTTGCGTGGGGGCTGGAGATCCTCACATGCGTGGAGCTCTGCTTGGAGCTAGTGCAAATGGGACACCTCTACCTCTCCGCTGCTCCTGCTCCTCTGCACGCAGCGGGGGTGCGGGCTCCGTACACCTGTGGGAAAGGATCCCAAGCAGCGGCCGGGCTTTCTTGTTTCCCTTTCCCGGGGTGCTGCTGTGGCCGTTCAAGTTCTCGCTCCTGCGGGGACAGTCACGAAGGAAGCCGCGATCCACCTGCCCGGGCCAGCACCGCTCTGCGCAACTCCGCGCCGCACATTTCCCGCTCTGGCAAACTCCACCTTTCGGGCCACTGCAGAAATAGCCCTCCGCTTCGTTCCGGCAGCCTGGGTCTTCACAGGGGGATCCTGAGCCCCGTCCGGTCCCCCCGCACAACTGCCCCCACAACTGCTCTGCACTCGGATCCCCACATCCCATCGCCTCCCTTCTAACAGGGATGCCCCTCCCTCAGAGTCAAAAAGCAAGAGGTGCGCACAGAGAAGGTGTATCATCTCTTGTGTATCTACCTGCTGTGTACCTAGCCTTTTGCTCATTTCGAGGCATAAAGCTAAAATGGGATTAATTGGTGGGTGGAAGATCCTAAACCAGTGGGACATGTGTGGGCTCGGTGACCTCTGGATAACCTGGGTTCCTTGGCATGAAAAGTGCAAAAATATTTACTCACCTTGAAGCTTGTTTGTTGTTTTTTTTTTTCTTTTTTTTTTTTAAAGCTTTTTTATTTATTTTGTTTTAATTCCTCAAGTCATCTTTTGAGATGATTCGAACCCCCATCCGAGGACTAATTATAATAAGCAGGAAGAGGATGGAAAGGGAATGGGTTGATTCTGGGGGGAGGGGCAAAACCCAAAACACCCTAAATTCCCGGGTCAAGAAGGTGTTGAACAAAGACTTTCTGTGACTCATGCACACTCAGAAATGAAGATCTGAAAAATGCTTACAAGCCCTCTCTGACTGGTTTGAAAGCAATTCCAGCAATTAGGAATTAATTTGGCATGGTCAAAAGGCGATTTCACTGTGAGTTATCAAAACTTTTCATAGAGTTCAAGTGGTGGAAATGGGCCACTGGGGTGGAGGTAGGGCTGCAGGAAAAAAACAAGGAGTGTTCAGGAAAGGCAGAAGAGGGGAAGCTGTGGAGAAAGGGCTGTGGAGGAATGGTGAGCCCCTGCTAGTGCCAGAGGTTTGCCTTTGTTGTTGCTGGAAGAGAGGGGAGGTTGCAGGGAGGGTGCAGCGCAGGGGATGCTTTTGTTTTTCAGATAGAAGAAAGTACTAAAAATTCACTGGAAGTCGTAGATAAATGATGAGTTTTAATTAAAAAAGGAAATCAGTAGGCTTGTTGGCTGATCAGTACTTCATGTACAGTATCGGTCGGGGTGACCTTTCCCCAGTTAATGGCAAAAGCCAGAGTTAGCCCAGGCAGGGCTGACCCTGGGATGATCTGTGGGGTGAGAGGCACAGGGAGTGTGTGGAAGGTGCAGTGGGGGATAAAACTGGGCTTTCACGCACAAGCAGACCAGCAGTAAAACCATCACAGGGAGGGGCAGCCAGCCAGCCACCCACCCTAGTGGCTCATGGTGGTGCTGGTTGTGTGGTGCATCTCTGGTATGGGTCACCCCTGTGACACCTGTTGGGCCCAGCAAGGGATCAGGCATTGGGGTTGTTCCTCATGAGCTCCACGTCGGCATCCACCATCTCCCTCACCAGCTCCTGCAAAGAGGGAGAGAGGCAGGTGAGAGCTCCAGCACAGATGATCGACAGGAATACCCTGGAATATAATGAGCCCCTCTTGACCCCCTGCAGCAGGCCAGGGAGGGGATGAGGCTCTTCATATAGCAGCTCTGGGCCCAGTGTGTGTGCCAGTATGCTGCTATGCACTAGAGGTGTCCGTTGCTGCTGTCATGGCTGCTGTCTTCAAAGCAAGAACCTGGGCATGGTCACTTAAATGCGATTCCTCAGGGTGCCTGCACAGAGGTCCCCCTCTCCCTTTCCTTCCATTCCCCATGGACTGCTTTTAGAAGACACCGACACCTGGCAGGTGCAAAGCATGCCAGAAAGGCCACTCACATCAAACGTGACTCTTGGCTTCCAGTTCAGCTTCTGTCTGGCTTTGGTACAGTCCCCTTGGAGAAAATCCTGTGGAAAAGAAGAAAGAGGCTCTGTGAGGAGCATACACCTTCCCCATCTCGATGTCTTCCCCATTGCCTGTGCTTTCCCCATGAACCGAGCACAGCGGGAGCACCACTGGACTCTTCTGAGAACAAAATATTTCTCTGTAAGATGCCATTTGAGTGGAAGCTTATATGCCTATGAATCACCAGGAGGCAGCATCCTTTCACAAGGCTATTTCAGACCAAAAGAGTTATTCTTTGTTTTTGTGTGTGCTTGGGGTTTGAACTCCAGCCTTATGGCAGTGTAATGGTGAACATTTTATAAGTTGTCATATGTCTTAGTCATGCCACTGAATGAGCTGTTTCAAATTCTTTTTCCCCCGTTTGTTTAAATAATGTAAATCACAGAGCAAACATGGCAAGTAGTCTCTTTCAAATAAAAACGTGATCACAGACAGATGATGCTGAAAGTCTGTTATGAATATGGGTAACCATATGCAACAGTAGTAAACATCCAGCTTTTGAATGCTTACATCTTTTTCCTAGAGTATTTTTGAGCCTCCATATGCAAAGAAAAGTCTAAACACCTCATAAATGAAATTATCTTCCATTACAGAAACCAAGACTTTGGTCATATTCACCTTACTGTTCAAGTATTTTAAAAGTGCCACCACATCAAAACAATCCCACAACCAGTCATCAAAAATAATGAACAAAATAATTTAAAAGAAGAAAAAAAACTTGACGGCATTTCTAATTGAATGAAAAAAATGACCGTGTCTTCCTTTAAAGTTTGAATATTGTATTTAAATAGTTAGCTTTTTTCCGACTGTACGTGTTGATTTAATAAAACATCATCTCTCCTCACAAGCTTTGATTTTGTGTATCAGTAAATGCTAAAATTACATTTGTCTAGGTTTAAAGAAAGCCAAACAAACCCAACTTTTCCACTGAACGACAAGGCTAAGGCTGAATTCTGCACTTGTGTTTGACTTTATGATGGTAACAGAGCAGGCTTTCCAGAAAAACGCATGGATTTGCTTCTCCATCTCCCTCTCTCTGGCCAGCGGTGGAGCCAACGAGCATTTGCTGGCCGTAGTTTTTTAACCGTATTGCTGCACGCTACGTTTTTCAGATGCTATCTTTTGGGCATGTGTAGTTCAGGTCATGTTAACTTGCAAAATCACCTCATCCTGTGCAGTAAAATGTAGGAAATTCTTCATAATTGTGCTCCAGAAAGCTAGACAGCTCTCTTCCAGGAGCAGAGGATATCCACCAAAGGAAATATTGCACTGAAGAAAGGGATGTGGAATGAACATGTCTGCTGAGACTATTCCAGGCAGCATTTTTACCAGTTCAGTCTTCAGGCTAAAAAAATTTCAATCTGCCTTAAGAAAGGGGTAAACAGATGGATCAGAACAAAATGATATGAAAATAAAAAATGCTGTGATTTCCTTAAATTAGACTAAATTATTTCCTACTGCAGCCCTGTAATGGGTTTTTAGAAACTGCAGCAGATAGTTGAGGCCAAGCCATGCAAAACCGCATCAACTTGAGGGATCCCCCGGAGGGTCGTGTGAATATGGATTGCAAAATCTGGTTTGAAAAGGGAAAGACGCCCACTAACTTTGATAAAACTTGGATCAGACTCTAATGTGCTCATGGAGGTATGCCTTTTATCTGGAGTTTGGTTTAATTTACATTATATACGCGTGTATGTGTATGGAAACAAGGAAATCCTTCTTAAAATTATAATTTCAGGATAAAAACAAGTGCCTTTTATTCAGTCCTCATTCAAGCCATTAATTAGAAGTGTTTAAATATCACCTAGTTTTAAGTCATACAAGACACAGCATAAGACTTAGAGGTTAATTTTTTCTAAATGCTGTTTAAATAATAATTTTAGATGCACAGGCTTTTAGCAAAAACATCCTTTGAAACTGGGCCTTATCTAGGATACTGGCTTTCCATTAAAACAAAAAATGGATGGGGAAGAACAGAATGAATTGTCATCACTTGCTGTATATAGCTGCATTCTGCTTTTGAACAGCTTGGGAGCAGTCTTTTAGCTTTCTTGGACAAATGCTTTTTGTTAAAACAGTTTATCTAAAAAAATACTTTACCTAATTCCAGCCCTTCATTCAAAAACATAAACACTCAGCTGCTGAACAGGCCAAAATAAGGTTGGAGGGAGGTTGCAAATCAGTAAAAGTGAAGTTATTTGCAGTGCTGGATTATACACAGAGATAACACAAACAACTAGTGTATTAAATCCATTTAAGCATATAAAGAAGTATTTTCCCTTTAAAAGTTCACATGCTTTAACAATGATGCAGCAAAGGTATTATGGTGTTATCTGTGACAAAAAAAAAAAAAAAGAAGATTTAATATATATGATAATACAAATTCCCCAGCTGACTTAGGTTAAAAGATTTTAAATGACTCTCCTGAAGAAGTTTGTGTACTTCTGAGAAACACTACTTTGTAGATAGATTTGAAAATAGCATTATGGACACAATGCCCCCTAAGCACTTTTAAAAAGGTTCTGTTAACAGAAGTTACTAAGTGCAGAGATCAGATGAAACCATAATATTAATACCATATTACATCTGAATTCAAGGTATGTTTCATTCTTATTAGTGAGAGTTTCAACACTGAATGGAAATGATGACTGGAACAAAGCTATTCCTGATTA
The DNA here is from genome assembly GCA_032466535.1 of Forpus xanthops. NCBI lineage: Eukaryota > Metazoa > Chordata > Aves > Psittaciformes > Psittacidae > Forpus > Forpus xanthops. Next base: position 15,439 of record JASSUY010012315.1, read on the forward strand.
AAGGATTGTATTGCAGTCACATTTCCTGTATTTTTCTACAAGTAGCTCATAATATGAAAACAATAAGGTAATTACAATAAAATCAGAATATTAAAAAAAGCTTCTCTTGGAACAGAATGACTGCTTGTTTGTATTATTTAAGTCTTTCACTGAAACCAGAGAGGCAACTGTCAGGCTTACAAAAGGAAAAAATCCACACAAAAAAAAAACCCACAGCACCCTGGCCAAAATCCTCTGGCATGTTGATCATTAAAGCATATTGATTTTTCAGTGTCAGGGCTTCACTCTCTGGAGGTACAACCAGATTGAAAAGCAAAGAGAGAAGAGGTGAGGTTCCCCCGGAGAAAAGCAGACTTTTTTTCGGGGGGGAGAGGGGGGGTTGGGCTAAGAGGAGGGCTCTCAAAAAACAGCTGCTGCTGCTGAACGTAAACTGCTCAGTAGCCCTGTGCTTGATGGAAAAGCACCTGATGAAATGACACTGCTTCATGTTTTGTATTCCTGTGGGATAACTTCTTCTGTGGCGCTGTGCTTTACATACTGACAGGAAAACAAAGCCCTTTGACTTGGTGAAAACCCCGAGGATTTAGATACTGAGCAAGTCTGCAAACCTGAAAACACTGATAAAGGCTTTCTGTTGTTTTTACAGTACTCAGATCATGAACCTAAAATTAAGTCTTTGCTTTTAGTTATCTGTTTTGGGAGGCACAAGCTCTTACTTTCTATGCAAATACAGTTAATGTAATGACAAGTTTTACCTGCAAGTTGAGAGTCGGAAACAACATCCAGGTGAACATTTAAATGGAAGGAAGATAGAAAAGACAGCAACTAAATTCCCTGCTGCCACTTAATACAAGAGTAAACTCTCTTATGGCTTTGTGTGCACCTCACTGTCATGTGACTACATCTCAGAGAAAAGAACAAGTTTATCCAGTGAGTTTTTCTAGTTTACATTTTCTGCAAATGAGGCTGCATAACTGTGTAGAAAATACCCCGTTATTTATATATATTACTAAATCTGATTTTATGGTTATTCAGATTTATTGTCCAAATGCACACTTACACACATACAAACAGAGAAAAAATTGCTATACAATGTGTTCGGGCCTTTTAAAATTTAGTGGTAAAACCATGAGACAAAAATGTAAAATATTTTAATGTAAATATCACTTTTCCCAAGCTCTCGTTCTGAGTGTCGTCACGATTCCTTTTTTCACTCGTGCAGTGATTGATCTGGTTTCACTGTGCAATGTATCAGTGTCTCATTCAATTAACTTTAGCTGAAAATGTAAAGCCTCAAGACAATGTGAGAAAAAGGAGATAGCATGGCCTGAAAGAAGGCCAAGGCTTCCTTTATTACTACAGCTCAGCTGATTCCCTTTAAAATTTGCTTTCGCTGAAGCCAGAGCCCAGCGCCAACTTTTGCTCTCTCTTACAGCAGAATAAAACTGAGATCAAGTCCTCAGTAAAACACCTGTGATGGAATTGTGCCCAGCTCCACTCACTGCAGCAGAGACAAGGCTGTACCTCTAAAAATAAACAGACTTGATCTAAGCACACAACAGTTTTACTGCATCTGAAAAGCAGCCAGGGTTACGTTCACAATCAGCACAACCACTTGGAAGAAGATTTGTTTCATCAGAGCTCCCATAAGCAAAGAGCGCAGACCCAGCTTGATGGAGGCTCTGCCTTGCGTGTTTAGTCTTGCACTCTTTTGCTCGAGAAGTTTTGTCAGGAAGGATTTCAAGAATCTAGGGGCCAAAGTTTCCTGCAAACCCTGTTGTGTTTTATTATCTTCATTTCCTTCTTAAAACTGTTGCTTTTCAGCTTTAACTCATCCCATTAAAATAAAAACTAATAAACATAGCTACTTGATTAGACAACATTAGCTTGCAGCTTGTTTTTTCATCATTATCATAGAATAGTTTGGGTTGGAAGGGGCCTTTAAAGGTCAACTAGTCCAACACCCCTGCAATGAGCAGAGACATCCTCTACTATGTCAGTTTGTTCAGTGCCCTGTCCAACCTGACTTCAAATGGTTCCAGGGGTGGGGAATCTACCACCTCCATAGGCAACCTGTTCCAGTGTTTCATTACCTGCACTGTAGAAAAATTTCTTATAGCTAGCCTAAACCTACCTTCTTTTAGTTTAAAACCATTACCCCTTGTCCTGTTGCAACAGTCCCAGCTAGAAAGTTGTATTTCTGTAATGCATATAGCAAAGTTTATATAATGAAATAGTCTCCGCTTTTGTGGAGATTTTGGAATGTTTTTTTTATAGCATTTTTTAATGAGGATTCATGTACCACATCTCAGCAGTAACATCAGCCCCACAGTATATATGGGTATCTGTTGCAGCTCATTGATCACAACAGTCTTGTTGCAAATAGTCAGAAGACTGCATTCTTTGTTCACTAGGCAGTTCTACCAACACCCTTATCCCTCACTTCCTGGCATTCTCCTGCATTTGCCATGAGGTCCTGTCTTAATCCAGATGCAATGTCAGAGAGCAGTTTGTGTGACTTCAGCTGTGCTATTCTCTGGTCACCCTGTTAAGAAAAGTAGCAAGATCTCACTTAATTAGAGCTGCAGAAGCTGTAAATGTGCACCTTGCTGGTGCAAAATTGAGTGCACTGTTCAGCTAAGCTTGGATAGAACCCCAGAAGGAGCACAGTAATAAGCACTGTGTCTGCAGTGTGCTGCTCTGTAAGTATTTATGGAGATCCACAAGGCAGAGAACACTGGCTTGATTTCTTTGTGAAGAGTAGTGTTTCCTATAATATCTATAGTAACAGGGAAAGAAACAGTATGATTAAAAAGCAAAAGGCTCCTAAGTCCATAATTAATATAAGGAGACTGAGATAAGACATGTCAATGAGCAAAACCCAAGCCTAATGACCACAGTAAACATCTTCAGGAATTTAAGATAAGCCAGTGTTGTCTCTCAGTTTTCATTTTTTCTTTCCACTGTTCTTAGAAAAGCAAAGTTGTGGAGCACTTACAGTACCAAGGGAATAGAAGAATGCCAGTGAATTTGGTTCCTGATCTAAATTTGTTTTAATGCAGCATGAACAGCCTGCTTTCCACTCTTGGGTCAGCAGTCTTTTGCAGAAAGACAGTATTGTTTGCAAAGAACCACAGGAAAAGGCAAGAGCAACCAATAGGCTGAAGCTCACGTATAACTAAATGCCATTTAAAATAGGAGGCATAATGTTTTTTTCCTCTAGCGTGTTTTCCTATGCAAATCCCCTTCCTATTCAGAAAGGTCTGTTTTCACTAAAACCATGTTGAGGGGGAAGGAGAGGGGAAAGAATGACTTGAGGAAAGGACTGGTTCTGCATGGCGCTGAGCCTCTGCACATCGGACAGATCTTGGCAGGCTGTGAGAGTTGGGCATCTTTAGGGTAAGGTTTTATCTCAGGACTCCACTGCAGTGCAGCCATAAGGTGTCAACACAAGCCACATGATCAATAAAACCTGGGCAAAGCCTTCGCTTTTCTGCCAGGAACCAGGGGAATTAGAACAGCAGCTTTATCTTATCCGTTTGATAATCTTTAATTTGACTAGCTTCCAAAGGGTTAAAGCAAATGAACTCAGAGCAGCAATAAACATTAGGGTGATAATAGTGGTAGTGTAGCTGCTCTCCCTCCTCCTCGTCTGCCCCTCCTTCCCCTGCGCCTTTTCCACTTCAGCGCTGCCTATCAGCCCAAACCGAAGCTGAAGCCAGACCTCTCTTTCAATGACAGGGGGTGATAAGAGACACGAAGAAAACAGCAAGCTGTCTGGTCTGCTCAGGAAGTCGGGGACGGGTGGTATTGTCCATCAGCGGGGCCACGCGGCTGCCGGAGGCCGGGAACAATGCTCCACTCCGGGGAAATGGGCTCGCTCAGCGCCGGCCCTGGCAGCCCCACCGACACCGCAGATAAAACGGCAAAACAGGGGGAGCTGGCGCGAGTGCCTTGAATCCTAATCGCAGTGGCAGAGGCGGTGTCCCAGTTAATTGACTAGTGGCCGCAGCCCGCACGTCCCTGGGAGGAAAGCATGTGCAGACCTTAGCCAGTGGAGCTGCAGGCGCAGGAGCCCCTTGCAGGGCTGCTCAATACTCAGATCTGCCCGTTTGCTGAGTGAAGCTTGAGAAAACCTCTTGGCCAGTGGTGTCCCTCGAGTCAGATAAAATTCCTCCCAAATTACCGCGCAATATCCCTGAAGCCAGTACTGAATTTCACTTGCTTTGGATCTAGAGCTGAGCTTGCTCATCAGAAGCCATCCCACACAGGGATCAGTGTAGCTTTGCGCCAAGGCATACTGCTGCAAGTTGGGCCACGGGTGCTTTTTCAGGATCCCATGCGTGAGGCAGTCTGAGTGGTGCTATCCCTGCAGCAGGGAAAGCCCCACTGCTGCAAATGGCAAAATTCCCACAGCTGGCTGAAGTGAGTTGGGTGATTCCCTCCCCCTTAGATTGCCCCAAGGCTGAATTCTCCTAGGAAGATCTGGAAGGTGTTCACTAGATTTGATATAACTGTAATTATAAACTTAGTTTGTGGTTCTCCAAAATTTCAAGCAAGTTGCTGAATGGCAAGATTCCTTCTAGAAAAAGTAGGGAACTTATGGGGGAGAGGAAGAGATCAATCCCCCCATTTGCCATGTACAGGCCATAATTATGATAGTGCTGGTATTAGGACTAAAAGCATAAACACTTTCTTTCTGATACAGCATACCAGTCATCCAAACGTACCCATCACAGCTAAAAATCTTTACCATGTTTGCTAAAATGCAAACTCGTAATTAAATGCTATTATGAACAGAGCTAAGCTTTTTACAAATCCACTAACAAAGTAGAATTACTCTTTGGAAGTGCTGGTTAAAAGTGGTACCACTCCCAATGGCTGTCACTGCCCTCTAGCCTGGCTGCTGATAGGAAATGATGAGTGAGTGGATGATAGCATGCTTCAAGCTAAGCTGTGCATAAAGAGGTGTCTGAATAACCCGGATTTTGCATGACATGGGTTAGAAGCATTTGAGCACTTCCTCTTTAAAGCAGACGTTTTGGAAAGGTTGTAAGTGAGCACGTTTTTACAGGTTCCCTGGCCAGGTGGTAGAGAGAACGCCCATGTGTCACCTTAACATCACTAAAAATCAAGTCCCTGCAAGGGATAAACCTTTTTCATATAGGTGGAGATTTAGGGAAAGAACAGGTTCTTTCTCTTTTCACTGGTATCTCCAAGTCCTGCTTTTGTTCACTATTAAATGTGTTTGGTTCTTGCTCCACTGTGGCAAGTATTTTTGGGGAGGAGAGTAAGAAAACCATGTCTTCATTGTACATGGTTTTATTGCCACACACACTGTGTATTATTCAGGCAAGGACATGGTACCTTTTAATATTATTAAAAGTAATTATCACAATTTTTTGATCCACTATTTTTCTTATCACTCTCTACTCTTCACATTTCCTGCAAAGATCAGGAAATCACTCTGTGAAGCTGTTTGATTTCACTGAGTTTTATTGTGCAGTAATGGCTGCATTTCTTACGGGAAATGGAATATGGCCCCTAGGGTTAGCTGTCCTCGCTGACTGATATGTCAAGGTGAGTAGGAAAACTGGCAACACCAGAAATCCATGCTGCAAGGCTACCTAGTTTCTTATCTTATTCCACTGAAAAATGTTTAATTTGTAACAACTTATATTGGAAATGTTAATAGGTTTAGTCAACATTGCTGGTCAAATACCAAATGATAAGCAACAAACCAATAAAGATTAGGACAGTGATCTTGTATTCTATTTATAGATGTTTATCTACCCTTAGAGCACTAAACAGCAAATAAATGAAGGCAGGTCTGTGACTAGTGGGGTACTATTAATTCCATAAGATAAATTCTTTATCTGCTACAGGAAGGATTGTTTTGGTGATTTTACTACCCCTGTGGACATTCACATCTCTGGAAAAATCAAGGCATTATGTTAACCTCTATATTAAAAGGTTTTTTGAATGGTGTTCTGTTATATTTGCCCTAATAAAAATATTTATTCAAAATGTCATTTTTCATCTCAAAAAGATGATGCTGGAAAATTCTAACTCACCTGTAGCAGCAATTCCTGTCTTTTCCCTACATCCAGTGCTCATCTCACTACTCTGAAGGCTTGGCTGGATGGAACAGACAGCACTCCTTCCTTACCTGTATATTGATATCTGAATCTCTTTCCCTCTGAAGCTTGTGGGAAGACAGGGTAACGAAAGGACAGAGAGTAGGTAGATACTTCTCTCTTCCTGTCTTCCTCCCCACTATGGATTATCTAGTATGAAAGAGTTAGCATGGAGGATAGTTAGTAATTTTTCATTGCTTGAGAAACTGTTATAAAATACTCTGCCTGCAGTATGGGGGATGAAGAAGGGAGCTGTTACTTCTCTAGACAAAGCAGTTACATACTGCCTTTCACTGCTGGTTGCTTTTTAGAGCAGCCGCCCTCTACATGGTCTTAAACCTGACCTAATTTATAGGACACATCACCTTCCCTCTTCGCCCCTGCCCTGCCCTGCATTCCAGTTTCTGACTAAAACCCACATCTAATTTGAAAACCCTTTTCAAGACAGAATGTATGCACAGAATTTAAGCTGTGAAAGACTTAAAGGGAGCTCATGAGCTGGGCTTCTGTTGCCCAAGGGAAAAAGAAATAATTTCAAACATAGTATATGGAGGAGACTTAGGAGGGAATACCATGGTATTCCTGTCTGCAGAAGGGAAGTTATCTTTGCCTGGACACCTGTAGTTACAGAGGAAGCAACGGTCCACAAAAGGGTTAAATTAAAACAAGGTAGGATTCTGAGTACGTCCCAAATGTATTCTCCAGTGCACTTGATAGAGAAGGAAGTCCAAGCAGTGGCCTTTCACATGACATCATAAAAGCCTAATTTATCACCAGCCACCAAACATCTAGAAAATCATAACATCCTTTCAGGAAAACCATGTGCAAAATAATCAGATCTACTTTGATGAAAGCTTTAGTGCTTGAGTCCAAGTAGGACACTACAAAGAATAACCCTTTGCAGGTACTGGCACATAACAAAGCAGGTCACATTTAATGCTTCAAACTCATGCTTTATCCATGAAAAGGCTCATGCATTTCCTGCCTATAAGCAAACATATTTCTATTCTGCATGTGTGTTCAACCAAGATTGCTAAGACAAAACACTGATGAGTCCAGGCAAGGTAGACAGCTAAATATTTCCTTTGCAGATGAAAAGCTTGCTATTGCTGCAAATAAAAGCACTGCGCTCTCCACTTGCTTGTCTCACGGTCTCTTGCAAGTGCAATAAGGATGTGAGCTGAGTACTGCCACAGCATCTCAGCTTTTGAAAGTATAAAGCTCTCTCAGTACACTCAGCATCATGGCTATGTTGAACTGAGGGGTGCATTCCACCAAAAAACCTCCAAAACCACTTTGAAAAATATACTCCCTTGTGTATATCCAGGCTCTTCTGCATCATCATTTTTTTGGTAGCTGGTGTAACCTGACTGTCTTTATGGAAAAATACTGCTCAGCAAGCAGTTTATCTCCGTCAAATCAATTGGTTTCACATTTGTCAATGAAATCAAACAAGTCTGCTTTTTCTTTTGATTAGGTAGACAAAACAGACCATAAAGCAGTCAATGAATTTCTACAAATATCATCTACATGGCATACAAGATTTTTGTGTCTGTAACGTAAGTTTGCTGGTGTGTATTTAAAAATGCAGATTCCAATAGCCATTCAGTTCTCTGAGTCCAATTCTGAATAATCTGACCCTTAGGCTCCTGCTGGTCAATGGCCACAGGTTCTTCTGGTCTGACTAGAAAAATAACCGGATTTTCCACACCATTCTTGGTAGTCTGTTGTTGAATGTTCTCTGATCTTGGTTAATAAAAATAACTTCCTATTACATTTCCTGAACAGGAAAGCCTGGGAAAAAAAAAAAAATCATAGTTTTTCCTATTCTATCTTTCACTTTCACTCAGAGCAGACATCCAACCCACCACAGAATCTTCCAAGAAATCAAGAAAATAAATACAACTATTTTGTTTTGAAAATCAGTATTTTGTTCTCTTCCATCCTTCTCTTTCCTGGGTATTTCGTTTCTCTCACTTTCCTTGTTATTTGAATCTTTCTCATGTTTTGTCTAATTTATTTTTCTGCAAAATCCCATTTATCCCTTTTTTATTGTAAGACATTTTTCTTTCCTAATATGATGCCTCTCCCAATCTTTCACTCAAGCTCCTCCGATTTCTCTTTTGAGCATCATTCTTCTGTTTCTCACAAATATCTTCTTAAACCTGGCCTTATTTCCCCAACTTTCCTTCACCTTCAAATGTCACCTCACACTGAGATTTTGTTATTGTCTTCTCATTTCTGCTACAGTGATCTTTTCACTTGAATATTTTTCCATTTTTTTTTTCTCCCAGGTATTCTCTATGTATTTCATAGACTTGTTCCTTTTTCTTTTTCCTGTGATAGTCCATCCCATACTAGTGCCAGCTCCTCTTCACTCAGGTTCTGAATTTGGTGTAGAATATTGCACGGTTTGAGAGACAATTTATATTACCACTAACCCAGAAAAGGTTTGCTGGTAGGGTTGAACTATGTTGAAATAAGTTTTAAAAAATAAAAAAAAAGATCTCCTAAAGCACTGTGTCAGTTTTAGTAGGGGTAAAAAACAGATTCATTTACTGCTACTATTGCTCACAGTAGCTGCCTATAAAATTCCACAGATTTGGCAGTGCATTTGTCATATATACTTTAAAAGTGTACATAATATGCTGTTTCTTTCCAAAGCGTCACCAAATGCAAATACCACTTCTTAAAATCTGTCCTGTCAGTGACCTTCTTCTCTTAAACACTTTAAATTAAACAAGAAAGGAATTTTTTGATCTGTTACCAGAAAATTTTTCATTATTTCACCCTGCAGCAGTCAAATATGAACGAACATTATAGAAGGAAAAGAGATAGCATTTTCTAATGGTCTTGCCCTACTTACCAACCTCCTTTGGTTCCACAATTAAAAAGCAAGCAAACTACTCAGACATACACAGCAGCAGGCATGGGCTCAGAATACTCCAAGGCTTTCACCTGTGTAACATTTAAAATGTGAGATGCCTCATCTATCACTTGAATTCTTTACAAGGAGAGTGTCTCTTGAGACCATTTATGCAGGAATCGCCTATTGACAAGTTATGGCATGGAAGACAGAGCTGTTCCTCAGAAAGCAATCCTATTTTTCATTTTCATTTTTGGCAAGGTAGAGATTTCAGGTAAGGGTCTCATCATACATTGCACAAACACAGAAATGGCAGCCCTTTCTCTGAAAATCTATCAAAGTCAAATTTCAACTCCTGGAATATTCTGTTAGTATTCATCTACATCTTGCGTCTCCTTTCCACTGCAGGTCACCAATAAACGCTACATAATAAATGCTGGTTTATTTTGTTTGATGTATTACAACATACCAGGCAATAAGTAAGAACACATAAAGCCATGAATGACAGAATCATTTGTATCTACTGAGAATCTTAAAAAGCAGCTGAAGAAGTCTAGATAAACATCTTGGCAGCTTCACTTCTCTTGTAACCTGAGCAAGACTTCAAGTAGATGTAATACCATATAGACAAAACAGAACTGCTTTACAGCAGCACTGCAGTGACTATGAAGGACCACCAGAGGAGAAAGATACAGATTTTATATCATTAAGCAATACTAATACAATCATAATGGCAAGAATGCAATGTCATCCCCATTTTAAAAAGCAAAGTGAGGCAGGATGATTTAGGAGCTTGACCAACAGCAGGAATCAGAGGGAGAAGCAAGAAGAGAACCTAGGCTTTATCCTACCATTTCCCTCTGATATATAGCTTACTATACAGATAAAACAGCCAAAGCATTTACTTAAAAAATCTAGCATAATTTGCCCTGAATAGGTCCTTGATGTTGATTTGTAGTGAACAGCCCACCAGCAGCAAACTAGTCCAAGAATGAATGGATATATGGCACCTTAATCTAGCAAGTGACTTATTTAAATACATATTGCTTGTTTTTCTGAAGTTTCGCTTCTATTTCTACCCCTGAATTTTCTTTTATAGCTTCTTTCACGTAAAAGTCAAATACCCTAGTAATCCTAAAAAACACCCATTGTTTGCTGAACTTTTCCCCTTCAGTCTCCTGTTATTGACTTGGGAGTAATAGTACTCATGAGTATATAGTTTTGTCTTCTGTGCTCTAAAGCGTTAATCTACATGTAAAAAGTCAGAGTAAAAATTTAACGTCAAAGAGTTGAGATTCGTTGTAATCACAGGATCCCAGAACTTTCTGCTTTATGAAAACAAGCTAACAAGAAAGGATAATATAATATTAATTACAGGACTACAAAGGTTGACAATAGAGAACAAACAGAAATTTATTTCACTTTACTGTTATTTAGGCAGGGATTTACTCTCTCATTTCCAAAGAAGGAACCTGCAATGCATTGGAGCTGAAGCCTACAGAAAGCAGAATGCTTTCCTTTCCCTTGACTTCATTTTCACTCCAAAAGCCATCAGACTTCATCAAAACATTTTAGAAGTGCACCATCCCATGAATTATTTTTTAAATTAAATATAAAAGCATTAAAACTTATCACAACAGGTGCTCAACACCATATAAACTTTGGCCAAGGTATCCACAAATTATTAATTAAATCTCCGTTTATTATTAGAAAAAATATCAGAGAAGACTTCACATTTTTATGAGGTACTATTACCTGTTCAGCAGTGCTACCCACAATATCTCACTGCAGTAGCACAAAACTGAAGCATAGAACAACCAAAAGTTTTTGTAACCAGAAAACCCTAAACCAAAATGATACTACAGCTTCTAAATGAACTTCAAATATATTAACATGTGGTATATGGCATAACTGCTAATTTCTGTGGTCTTGAGGTTTGATTTGAAAATATAAAGACTGAAATTGTTGATATATATATATATAAAGATCATATTAACCTAGATGGAACGGCTGGCAGTTTACATTAATTAAGACCCAAATAAACTAATCATATTTTTAAGTAACCTGGTATATATTATAACAGCATATACTGCAGTGAAGTCCCATGAACTTACTATTTCATACAGGCAGTAAACTGAGAGAACTCTGACTTTTCACAGCATCTTCTGGCATCGTTTGTATTTAAATAATAACAGTCAGGTTCATTTTCATCAACATGGAAAAGAAGTTCAGATCTAATCAAGAAACAGCACTGTCTCCTGACAGTGTCTGCTGTATGCTTGCTTGAGCACGTAGGCAGCACCTGGTACTTCCACAGCTTGATCATTACTATTGCTCTTCAAATTATGCCTGTCACGCAGGTTAGGAAAACATGAGTAATTAAACATGAACAGCATCATAAAATAATAGTAAGAAAAAAATTAATAATCATCCAAAAGAGTGTTGGGGCACCTCCCTAAACCACCTTGGATTTCTGCCCCTTCTGCTCAGACAGTTTTCCTCTGTGTACTTTTTAATTATTTCCTTCATGAGTCCTTTAAGGCAAAGAAGTTTGTAGAGGTGGGAAAAAACACATGTATTAGAACTGATGAGAACAGTGATATGCAAAGAGGAGAAATGCCAATTAAGTCTTCTCTGAACTACTGCAGTCTGATTTTGAATTGCTTATGGCAAAGACTTATGCTTCATGATGACACTGCTAGTTCAAGATGTGTGTATTTTAAATCCAGAATTTCAGAAGCTGCTTGTTCCTATTTGAGTCATGCACTACAGCTAGTCACTGGATGCAGAATCTCTCTTCTGGTCCATCAGCTTATCATACCAAGTTCAGTATCTGAACCATATGCAGACACATGCAGAATTCCAGTTCTGTAGCTACAGCAGTACCTGTAGATGTATGCTTTCTTTTGCTCAAATAGTCAACAACCAAACTCATTCCCAGCTCAGTTCTCTTACAAAACCAGCATAAAACCCCATAGAAATAAAGACTGAGACTTTGAACCATGTTATTAACAATCCTAAGCAGACTGTTGCAGCCTATTTTTGTGCACATGGTTACTGGAATTGAGCGCACAGTTCTGGTAATTGCATACAAAAATGACCAGCTACATGAGTAATGGGACATTGCCTTCTGCAATTATTATTGTGCAGTAAATGTGTGAAATGTGCGATCCTTCATGTTAGGAGACATGCAAATATTGGGTAAAAATAGCATTGTTTCCAGCTGCTTTACATCCAGAATAGTTATTCAAGTACCTAACCAAAAGGTGCAAACAACTCAGTTCACTCCTATTTGGTCTGTGTTTTGCATGGGTATGAATTAGACAAAGCACAATGTAGGGGAGACTCGTGCCTGTTTACATAAAAAGAAAAATCAGTGCAGCAACATGTAGAATGTTTAACACATTCAAATCCACACATTAAAAGCACATTTAGAGATGGTTCTTGTTCTCATTGAGTAATTTTTGCTGAAGAGTATGCCCTAAGTTATGTATTTTCATACAAACTTCAGCACGTCTCTGAAATAAAGTTCTTCTTCCTCCCAGTCTAAGTGCTTCATTTTCTATATTCAAGACCAAAATTGTTTCATTTACCACATCAGAGGTGCTAACTGGTGTACTGAAAGTGCACCAGCAATTCAAGACACCTGCTCAAGATATCTGGATTATTTTGTCTGGGAATTCCCATTTCTGGGGAAGAGGGACTTGCATGTTCTCATGTAAATTCCCACTGAAATTCACAGGATGCTGGCCAAGCCATGACTGAGTGGGTTAAATACAGCTAAACTTTGCAATGTTCATTATCACTGTTGGTAGCATCCTACCAGGCTAAACTTACAAATTTGGCAGCTGGAAGAAATTAACTGCCTGCATCTGTCATTATCCCTGCTATTTATATATCTCAGTGATATAGTCCTCTGACCAGTAGCTCGGAGTAAGGACCACTAAACTTAAATGCATATTCTCTCTCCTTGACTTCGGGGTTTTGTTTAAGCTCTTTTTTCTCAGCATCAACAGATAAGATAGGATCCATACCCTGCTTGTTTTGTTCTTGGACCAAGTGTCCTTGGACATTCTTAGCATGTCCAATTCACAATTCTTTTTATCTTTCCTCTGTTGTTTTTCTACTACATTTTTTTTTTCCCTTTTTCCCCATTAACTTCCTCCCTATCTCCTTAAAAGCTCCACCCCTGGTCTTCCTATTCCCCAGCTCAGTGCAATCCCTGTCTTCTGCTTTCCCAAGTCTTTCCCACCTTTCACATGTACCAATATACACATACTTAGAATCATAGAATAGTTAGGGTTAGAAAGGACCTTAAGATAATTTAGTTCCAACCCCCCTGCCATGGGCATGGACACCTCCCACTAAACCATGCCACCCAAGGCTATATCCAACCCGGCCTTGAACACTGCCAGCAATGGAGCATTCACAACTTCCTGGGGAACCCATTCCAGTGCCTCACCACCCTTACAGTAAAGAACTTCTTCCTCAGACCCGATCTAAACTTCCCCTGTTTAAGTTTGGACCTGTTACCCCTTGTCCTCTCACTACAGTCCCTAATGAAGAGTCCTTCCCCAGCATCCCCATAGACCCCCTTCAGATATTGGAAGGCTGCTATGAGGTCTCCACGCAGCCTTCTCTTCTCCAGGCTGAACAGCCCCAACTTTCTCATCCCACCTTCATACAGAAGGTGCTCCATTCCCCTGATCATCCTCATGGCCCTCCTTTGTATTTGTTCCAACAGTTCCGTGTCCTTTTTATGCTGAGGACGCCAGAACTGCACAAAATATTCCAGTGAAATCTCATGAGAGCAGAGTAGAGGGGCAGGATCACCTCCCTCATTCTGCAGGTCACACTCCTTTAGATGCAGCCCAGAATATGGTTGGCTTTCTGGGCTGCAAGTGTACACTGCCGGCTCATGTTCATTTTTTTGTCGACCAACACCCCCAAGTTCTTCTCCTCAGGGCTGCTCTGAATCTCCTCTCTGCCTAACCTGTAGCTGTGCCATCTCTGGAGAGGGTGTTTGGTTATGCTAGCTCCCTCCACTAACCAGCTTTCCAGCAGAGTTTGCTTGCCAAGACTGGGGCAAATTATACTCAGATTCATTAATTAGTATATAATAAACTCCACTTGCTCTTTACCGATGTGCCATATATGGTGAAAAAAAAAAAGGGTATATGAAACCAGGAGACCCTCTGGCTGGTTTATGGGCTCAAAATCTTTCTGGGAAGGTCACAAATCTCCAGATATCTCCACACATTAAGTTTTGCACTTGGCTTTCTAATTTAGCTGAAAGATGTGTAAAACCACATGCAGTCAGACAGCTCCTTGGCTATACATCTGAGGAAGCTCAAAGCATAAGTTATTACTTCCAAAGTCAATTGTAACTTATGCTCACTAAATTGGCTCCAGATCCACCCTTTTCAGACAGTAGTATTGGAATAATTTATTCTTTTGGTGAAAAGCACCCATTTTAAGTAAACCACACCCCCAGCTGGGAGTCTCACCAGCAGAAGTGCCAAAGGCAGAGGGATTCAGAGGCGCACAGGGCTATTGGAGGCCAGCAGAACAGGGGTGAATAAAGCACAGTATGTAATAGTGTCTGTCAGCACGCTGAAACGTATAACCTCTCCCTAACATAGGGGGTCTGCAACAAAAATCCGAGAGGAAAATTTGTTCCTGCGGTTCAATCATCACATTAGACAAAGAGGTTTCCTTGCTTTTAACATCCATGCAATTTATACCAGAAGTTTTACGGATAGTGATGAAACCATTGCAGCTTTCTGGGGACCTAAATTTTTGATCTAAACCCTCAGTGTGTATCTTGTTTTCTCCCATCAAGAAAACGCTGTACATAAATATGGCACGAGAGGGATGAAAGCTGTAATTTTAGACATGTAACCCAGATGCCAAGTTAAAAGCCTAGCCAATGAAGAGGTACAAAATCTACATAAACTAGGAGCTTTTTCCTTCTATAATTACTGTAGTAACCTTAGTTAAACGGTGTACATGAATTCATCCCCTTCCAAGGGCAGCAGTGATTTGAAGTGGTTTGCTTCACCAAAGAGTTAACTTCCCCATGAGAGACTGCTTCACAAGCTACCTATGGAAACACTGACCTACATATCTTGCAAAGACTTTTCTTTCCCCAGGTGAACTGCTGCATCACCAGATACCCAACAGGAACTTCTTCCTATAAGATCCTTAATAGCAGCTGCTGAAGGAAAGGGAACTGCAGAGACACACTTGTTGCCAAACTGCATTTAAATGGAAAGAGGAGAAACAGATGGGGAAATCACTCTTCAGGCAGTGTTTACTAGCACAATCAGCACCTGAGGCAGCTCTTATTCAGGTGCTGAAATTACAGAGGTAAGTTTTATGATGAGAAATCCATTCCCCATGTGACAGCTATATTTTTCATCATGGATCATAAAAAGCAGATGATCCATCAGATAACTACTTGATTGTAACGTGCATCACAGTAAAACCGTCAACTTTCTGTTTTGTTTTACAACCCTGGTTACATCTGGAATGCTTGCAAGAAGGATGCTGATGTTTGCTTTGGGTACAAACTGACTCAGGACACTTCTGGGTGGCTACCTATGCAGTAGTAGATAACAAGAATAATGAGAAATCATAGCAATATTACCTCCAGTTTTGCTACTAGGAATATCCCTATATTACTACCAATATAAATTTGTTCAATATATTTCTTGGACTCATCCACAAAGATGATTCTTAATTGTCTGACAACTTTCTCTTCCTTTTCAGTCAAATTATTCCTCCCAGTCCTACATTTTCTCTTACATTACAGATCTTTTCCACAGCTACTAATTCAATAATAATAATGATAATAGTAAACCAGGTATTTGTAGTAGCCAGCCAACATAGCTCATATTTCTATAATAACATCAGTAATTTCTTATCTTCACATAGTATTTGTTAGGTCATTTCTAATTCTTGTCCTCTAAGAGGCAGACAAAAAGGTGAAACTACTTTTCCAAGGTTGCAGAGCAAGCCTCAAGTGAAATTCCTGATTTATCTGAGAGTACATAGTGGAAATGTGAGCTTTGCTGTAATTGGACACCCTAAAGAGACATGTTACCAAAAGCAATTTTAAAAAAGACTTAAAGATTGCTCTTGAAGATTGTTATCTCAACAGAGCACTAAAATTGGAAATAAGTTGCCCTTACTGATGTGCAGTCTGCCTCTTTGCTTGGCAGGGTTGCAACCCCTTTAAACAAAACAAAACAAACTGAGCCTCTGGTCTTGCACAACTCTGCCAGGAGGGCTTGCAACTTCTGTGGACAATTGAGGTTGCTTTTAAATTGTGGGGTTGATCCATCACATGTTGAAATCAACACCACTGAACCATAGCTCAATATTTAAATGAGTTCTGTATGGAGGAACAGCATTTCTGTAACCAGCCAGGACATTGAGTCACTTAATTCTTGACCTTAACCAAACAGGTTAAAGCAATATATACTTCATATTGCTCTGCAAAGTTCAGCTTTGCTTAGTATTAGCAAAAACTTTCATTCTTTCCAAGTATGAGACTTCAGACACTTTTGTTCTGACTGCATGATAAAATTCAGATGTTTTAAAAAGATCCTTCTTCTCTACAAGTGCCCACCCAAGCAGCACCAGCAGGGTTTCTGCTAAAACCTGACAATGAAGTTTGCCTTTGGAGAGAGACTAAGCATGGAAAACTTTAGTGTAAACAACAATTGTTTCAGAAAATTATGAGTGCACCAGTCTGAGGTAGAGGAGTTGTAAAGGAATGTATTTTGTCAGCTCAAATTCAACAGACCTTATCAAACACTTAAAGTCCCTTATAGTCTTTTACTGTACAGTTCACGCCTTCTCCACTGCACTGATGGTGGTCTGACCAGCCTTTCACCCCAGTCACACAAATGCAGTTTTCTTTTGTAATAGTAGAGATACAGCTAGCTCCTTAAGTGGACTCTGTAAGTGGAAGATACGTGCCCCCAAAGCCAACCGTGCCTATATGTCTCCTAAATCACTAAACTACTTAAACTAGATGATCTTTAAGATCCCTTCCAATGCTAACTATTCTATAATTCTACGATTATATTATTCTACTTGTGCTGAGTAGCTAGGAACTGATGTGACTGAGCCTGTCTTTTTCCTTGATACCTCACTAGACAGATATCAGGGAGCAGCATGGAAGAAGAGAATCAAAGATTAAATGATGGAGAAAAGTGTCATGCTCTGGATCCATCAGGACAAAATGGGCAGAAATAGGACTGCACTTGCAAAATAAATGGGATGTCTCTCTGTTGTGAGGTAGGTGTTCTCACTGAAGGTCCTAGAGATGTTTATGTGTCATTAAGATGATGAAAGGAGCTTTAACACCTGCCTGGTTGTAGGGAAACAATGCCCCATCAAGACCTAGATCATGCTACCTGTAATAAAGTACTTATGGGATGAAAACAAATGTGCTGGTGTGTCTGTGTCCATGTGTGTCTGTGTGTTGTGAAGTAGGGCTTGAACTGCAGAATGGAAAAGAGACAGCAGGCAGTACATCTTCCCCCCTTTTTTATTTTTAATTTAAAATTACTGTATTTAAACCGAGGGATGTAACTAGAAATTGGGAGTTTAAAAAACAACACATATCTTACTTTATCCACAGAAGGTAAGCAAGATACATGCAAGTGTTGCTACTGTGTTTCCAGAGTCTTCAGGTTATCTAACAAAACTATTATTTCATTTTGCAGATAAGGTATTGCTATTTCAAGTTAAGAAATATTTCTATTTAAGAATTTATATTTCATTGTAAAAATAATCTCTGAAAAACAGGCCTGTACTTACAAAATCAAGAAATACATTGGAAGCACATGTTTTTAGATGCTTCTGTTATGGCAAACATCAGATATAATAAAAAAAATTAGCCATTCTTTTTTCAGTATGGTTATTAACTTTTGTATTCCAGTAGTTCTCTAGAGTATGTCCTCACATATAGGAAGATAGAAGCTCCTGTGTTTTGTAAGCAGAAATTCCTTTTGCTAGAGAATCAAATTGGGATTTGATGGTTGTCCTACAACACTTTTAAGGAGTTAGCCTTCATTTATCCGCTTGTGTCTTTAATTGTTAATATGATAAAAGTTTGAATACTCTCTGAGGATACACAAGAAAATGTAAAATAAATTTGTATTTTATTTTTTTAAATCATTATATTACCTGATAGTCCTTGCAGCTGGGGAGGGTCCTACAACTTTCCTTCTAGTACAACATACAAAATCTCTTTCACGATAGTTAATTTCAATTGCAAGACATTCATTTTGGTATTGTGAGATTTCACACTAGGGTTTACTACTACATTTTCTCGTTGACAACCCTCTTCCCATCCTTGCAGCAGTATCTCTCTGCTAAACCAGCCCAATGTTCATATTTTAATTGAGGATAATTGAATCCATCTGCTGCATGACTCAGGGGTTACTCTGAACCGTAGAGAAAAGTCTATTCCTATGACAGACCTCAGAGATTTCAGTCCTGCTTTAAGAGAATGCTGTTTTCTGTTAAAATTTTTTATAAAGGAAGCTTAGATTTTAGCACAGATGTTTGCACAGCAGTGAAGAGCTGAATGAGACACTTGACACATCTCTGCTAAGCAACCTAAAGTCAAAGGTAACAAACATATAGCTACTACTCTCTGTGTCATAACTTGCTCATGATGCTGAAAGGTCATTTTTACAACTTGCTATGCTTTTGCTATCACAGAGACTGTTGCTGCCCTTAAGTACAGAAATAGGAAATACTTATGCCAGGAAAATGCTTAAAATGGGCACTAATGTGGAATGTATTTCTACTTTTCTTTGCAGCCAAAAAGAAGATAGTATTTAATAAGTAGGAACTGTGAGTGTGTTTGTGAACAATTCTAAAAGAAATTGGAGTGTATGATTACTTTTACATTGGCAACTGAAGAATCACAGTATTATTTTGACATAGTTTGGCCACTGATATATTTTTAACTGAGGGATAAGCACATAATATATTACTTCAACTGTTGTTATAACAGTGCATACAAGTAACTCCTGCTGATTTAATAGTGCTTGAAAAAAATAATACAGTATTTGTCTCCATGGAACAAAATTCTTCAAGATCCTGGCAATTAGCTGAATGAAGTAACAGAACAAACAAAAAGTATTAAAAGTTCTAAATGGGAACCGAACTCAAGCAGCTTCCCCTATGCCAAGAACCATAGAGACCCGATCTTGACTTCTAGCAATTCTGCCTTTAACAATGCTCCTAGTGGTTTATATTGGTCTAAAAATTAGGATATGTTTCTATGAATTCAGTCTTGTCATTCTTCCTAAAATGCAGTTTGAAGAAGCCTTGACTCCAAATAAATCATACATTGTGGGAGATACCACTGAATGATTTACTAAAAGTGTGAGAGACATTTGGTATGTCCTGCTAAATGTCTTGGTCTGGACAAATCATGGAGGAAAAAATTTCAGCTGCTAGTCAAGGGCTGAACTGTTCCACTCAGCACTACAGATCTGTCTTCTATACTCTCCACAGGGCTGAAGTGCAATGACAAAGCATGATGGAACTCTAAATATTTAAGCAACAGGGAACAACGGTATGAGACAATACTGCAAGATAGTGTTGCATGCAGGGAGTACTGCTGGCCTTGAAGTCACCTCTTGAATGTGGCAACACCATAGGGTGACTTCTGCCATTGCATCATTCAAATATGAACTGGAAAAAAAAGAAACCTCAGACCTTTAAAGAAACCTGTTTTCAGTGAGAAAATATTAGTAAATGGAAACTGGTGGAGAAAGGACTTCGATTTCTGCAGCTTTAATTCCCACTTGAATTTCATGCGTGTTTAAAAGGGTAACTTCTCCTGAAGGAACAGCAATATGTGAGGTCATTGCTCACCATACAGTAATTTCATCTTCCCAGTGAGCATGTCCCACTTTGGGTGTCATTTGCAGACAACTCCCTGAAGCAAAGTGGACTTCGGTCAGTTCTCTTCTGTGTTGCTTGCATGGTCCTGTGGCTATCTATGGCTCTGATCCACTATGAAGTTTATACTAATACTAATATAAACTCTAAGGTGAATCTAGCCAAGTATTTCAAATGTCTTAATTCCACAGAGCAAATATTTTCAGATATCATCCCAACTCAAAACTTTTCCATGTTTGACTCCAAATGAATCTTTTCTATAACAATGTTTATTTTTGGCTACTTGCCGAACCAAACCAACAGGTTTCTATGGAGCTATGCTTGGAAGGAATTTGGCCTATTCTCTTTCAAACATATTGTGCCTGAAAAGATGTGACATGTGATGCCACCTGTCAGCATTTTATCCTGAGTTGTTTCAGATAAATAGCGCCTTTTTTTCTAGTAGGCTGAAGTACATTCATGGGACCACTGTTTTGCGGGAAGTGGAAAAGAAATAATTCCCTTTCAACTGCAACCACCTTGAAACCCAAATACTCTGAATGGCACTGTAATCAGAAGCAGTAGACACATAGGTTTAAATTACATGTCAGATTTTAAATAAATGTACAGTGAATTGCTTTAAGGGAGCTATATTTCACCTTCTAGTAACTGAGGATTGCATTCCCCATTCCTCTGCAAATAGAACTCTGATTGTGCCTTTTGTTTGCCGAAATCATTTCAAGAATGCCTATTCTGGTAGTGGAATATTGCATACAAACTGGGAAGTAAACTGCTGTTTCATCATGGGTGTCCACTGCTATTCACTTGGAAAGGCACACAGCATGAAGCCTCCATTGCTGTGAACAGCACTGTTATCTGATACAGCGAGACATGAGACAACCAGTCATGGACAGAGAATAAATGTTTCATCAAACACTATAAGTATACAAACAACATAAGTATATTTACATAAAAGTAAATGCTAGGATGTCTGTTTAAGTGTGATTTTTAAATGTGATGAGCTAGGTTGTTTTTTTTCCTGATGTGACTTGCTTCCAAGACATGCAGCTTGACACTTTTGTCTAAAGTCAAATGCCCATGGGGCTGATGGATTTTGCTTTGTCACCTTCGTGCAACCAGGTACATCTGGCACTGTGTGCCACAGAACCAGAGCCGAACATCTTGACTCTAACAGGTCAGGACTTTAGCTTGATTTAAAATACAAAGCTTGTTGGACTTTCAGGTATTTCAGATATATTGTAGACTAGTCTTACGTGAGATGCAACTTACATGAGCTCTAGCAGTTAACTGATGCACAAACTTCATTCCCTAAAACTGATTCAAAATCATATATACAGGTACTTCATGTTACAGACTGGCCTTTTGAAGTCCTCAAAGTGGTTTAAATTGATACAATTTCTTGTTAGTTGTGTCTGTTTTTTTAAAAAAAACAAGCAACCACAAACAGAGATGTTTTCCATTTAGCTGAACCATGACAGCTGGCAACATGTACATTAGCATGAGTTAAAGAAAAAATACACCCTGTATCAGAATCACATGAAGATACAGTCATGTACAGAGATATAATCAAAGTAGTAAAATGCTACAAGCATGTTTTAGCATATTTCTGTTTCACTTTCCAGGTTTTCTGAACATTAGCTGCACATATAATGAAAAAAAATTGCTTGGTTTCAATCTTTGTTAGCTAACATAGTAGGCTACAGTGGTACAAAGCTGTTGAACTGCGTGTAATACGCACACTTTGTAGAGTATCATGAGGCCAAAAAGCCACAGCATCATGACAGATAAAGAGAACTAGGCAATACTTAGACACTAAGTGGTACCAAGAAAAGATATATTCTTGATCTGAATTTGTAATGATTTAATGGTGTCCTTTACAAGGGGACCCTAGGCACAGCTGAAATGCTACATATTGTTTACAAATGTATGTACAGTTGACAGAAAATAATTTCTCATAATAATTATTTTTATGATTCTTCAATTGTAATTTGAAAATAAATAATAAACAAAACCTTGCAATATACAGTTGTATGTGGACTCTTACCTGTTAGCAATTCAGATACATACAGAAGCATTTCTATTTACAGAGAAAGTGCTTGAAGAAAATGGACCTGGATCATTTAATTATCTTTGGCATGAGAAAAAAAGATTGCCATGAATTCTAACATTTATTTCAAACATGCAGGCAGTCCTGTATGACTATTATGCATATGATGTCAGTATGCTTTTAAATTGTAAAAGATATGAATTACTTAGCATATAAAATGACTTCAAGTTGTCATTAGGAAGTTATGACAGTCATTCCCCCTTTAATTTTCCACGTAAAACACCACAGCTGAAATGGTTCTGGAGCAGACAGCTATGAAAACAGAGTGGCAGTGGGAAAGCCCGCCTTTTGAACTCATGTGAGATAAAAGATAATTATACTGGATGCACTGTTGGGTTATTTTAACTGCTTGCTTAAGCATACAAATAGTGTAGTCAGAATGAGGCTTGCTGTCCCCCTGGTAGGCAGACAGGTACATCAGCTGTACAAAATGCACAGTTCCTGGCCTGTCTACTTGGATTAAGATGGCTCATTGCGAGTTGAGACCTGCACTGTCTTTGGAACACGTCTTTATATTAATGCCAAGGGTGGCAATACGCTCCATTTCATGTAAATATGATACAGCCTGTGGGCTTCTGGCAAGCTGCCAGGGCAGCCCACAGCTCTCTTATGAAGATAATACTACTGTAATATTCTACAGAAATCAATCAAAATGCTGCAGCCACTTGAGTGCCATCTGCAGCACGTGGGCTCCCCTAAACTAGAATTCTTAAGTATGTTAAGATTTACGTATTTATTGTAGCCACATGCACATATGCACAAAAGAGCTGGAATGGTGTCAATAACTTCTCCTAACTGAAAGCTGAAAAAAATGAAAATATTAATGCAAAGACTTGGAATTGGGTTTTAAATATGTTTTACATAGCGGGACCACTATCCACAGGTTAATGGGACCACTTCCACCACTGACAAAAAAGTCCAGGCCTGGAAATCTCTCATTCTCTACGTTTTTCTGGTAGTCCCTGTGTGATACTGTCAGCTTAATAATTTCTTTTTGCTTTTTCTCCAGGCAAAGCCATAAGTTTCTCTAATACCACAATGGGTATCATGGAAATTAACATACAACAAAATAATTGTGGCAAATAACTCCATTTTTAAATGCCATGTTCAGCAACCAGATACATTAGCAGATTTGGCAGTATTTGCCAACTCCTTTGCACATGAATAACTCTACTCACCCGGTTTAAACCAATGAAACTAGGATAAATGAGACTAATTTGCCAATAGCAAATTACATTCAGTTTAAAAATACAAATAACCCTGTACCAAATCAACATGCTTTTATATATTGCCTATATATTTTTCATGCATGGAAATACTACAGCAAACTATCCAAGAGTGTAGGCTGCAGAACACTCAAGCAGCTGAAAATGAGAGGAGTGTCCTAGAGCAGGGGTACCTTTCCAAGAGCCTGGAGACAACAAACAGGTATGTCACAGGCCCCTGGCCCAAGGAAAGAAAGTAACCACAAACTTCTTTGGAAGAAAGATCTATGTGTTAGACTGGCCTCAGTCAATGAGTACATAAGCTAGATTAACCAGCTTTGCAGATTTTGTTACATATCCAGCCATAGCTTGAGCTCTTTGTTATGCTGTCCAGTGGACTCCAGAGTCTGCTGTAAATGCAGTGTGAAATGTAAACAGGCTGTTTCTCTTATTGTCTCTTTTGTCCATCACATATTCAAACTGCTCCTCTAATCTCCATTTTGTTCTTAATTGCATTCCTCAATTTGCAATATAAAGTTAGTGTAAGTATGGCACTTCAGCTCTTGCTAATGGACAGTGAAGATTCTAATCCAGTGCCATGAATACTTTTTAAAAATGCTCCACATATACTCTTTACAAATGTTCTTATTTCCTTCTGTCATGGGTTCAGCAGCAGCACTCATTTTTCTCTTTTTTGTAGTAGCTGGTGAATGCACCAGCTGAACCCATGACACCTTCCCACAGATCTTCATGCATCTTCCCTTTTAAGAAGTCACAATCTCTCATCTTCCCTTGCCTGTTTGCTTGCTTTGTTGCACACCTCTTTCCAAATTGCCATATTCCCCTTGAAATCTATATTTATCTACCCCTCTCTATTTACCTCTCTCCCTCTTACGCCTCTCTTTTACCATCTATTCCGTTCATCCTAGTTTTGCTGTTTCTTCCCCTCCCATTTCTCTGAAGGGCTTTTTCTTCAGGCCCCTTATCCATTGGGACTTGTCCCACCTTGATTTTTGCCCCACCACCCTTATACAACAGTAAGCAAGACTGTGTACTAGATACACTCTCTCCCAAGTGCAAAGCCTTAAGGATGAGGCCTTATAACAATAGAGACAGTGGGAGCACAACAGCTGCCTTCTCTCCTTGGTCGTTCACCTGGAAAGAGACACTTGGAGCACAAAACAAGAAAAGAATCAACAAAGTCTCCTTACTTGGAGCTGACAGCATGGGTTAGACCATCTTTCCTGCAGATAGCTGCATGGGACCATTCACCATGGGCCCAGTTGCAAAACCATTCATCACAAGCTCTCTTACCCTCTTCTTACAGGGAAGAGTAACTGAGAACATGATGACTCCCTCTAGTGATGAATCCTTCCACACCCTTAAGGACAGGCAAGACTTGGGGATGGATGACAGCTTCCCTTGATAAAGTCAACTAACTTGGAGGAAGAACGGAAGCATCTTCCTCTTAAAAGAAAAATAGGCCTGCTTTAAAGGTTATCACTTATCACTAGGAAAATTACATGCTGGCTATTTAAAGACTTCTTCTTGAAAAGCAATAAAAAACAAAGAGCAGAAAAGTGATGTAATTTCTGACACTGTCAGTGTGGAAGACCCCAATAGGAAGTATTGTAAACTATTTCCAAATCTGCTTTTATACAGGCCTAGGAATTAAAAAGAAAACATTAGTGTTTAATGCTTAAACCAAATGTTTAATTTTGAACATCCCCATAGAGTCACACTGCAGCGTGGAGGTTGCAGTTAAAAGCCCAGATTCCTTCATCTGCCTGACATTGAATCTACAGTATAACAAAAACATTTTGAAACTAATGTAGAAATAGTTCTAACTGGAGCATTAACATAATTTACTTCAGTCATGTTCACCAGGATCATTTATATCTTACGCATGTGATATGTAAGTATTCACCCTCCTTATACATATACAGTTGGATTTTATGTATTATGTATAAAAACACTCCCTTACAAAGTATGATTCATTGGTATAACAGTTGGTATTTTAGCTTTTCCTGTACATTCAAAAGAAGCTTATACATTTATAAGTATGATGTATATAATCATTACTGCTTTAAGTAGGGTCTCATCCCATCTATATGAGAAGACACATTACAGGTGCTAAGCTAAGCACTGAAAACTACTGAGACAATTCAAATATCTGCAAGCCAAGCTTTGGCTGATTGCTTCCTGTGCCATTAGAAAGTGCTTTACTACCTGATTTGTAATTATCCACAGTAAAATACACATATCCAAACAAAGAATGTAAAATGCTACTGATTATCACATACAAGAGGAGATCTTACAACAGGGCATGCGTTGGGTGAGGAGCAAGACTATGCTACCTCATGATTATAGAGCAGGTCTGGTAGTCAGATCCCATGGTCTGTCCTGCCACTGATCTGTGGGCAAGCTGTCCAGTCTCCCTGGGTTTTGATTCCTCAAAAGAGTGGCAAACCGTATCAACCTAATTTGTATGTCTGAAATACAGAGATCTGCTGACTGCTAAGAATTATCCTATTTTCGTTTGACATGAATGAAAGGCATTCCCGCTGAATACACATTGAATATCGACAAACCCAATGTAAACACATTATAAAGAACATCCTTACACAAACATGGAAACAGTTCACATGCATGTGTGGAGAAAATGGAAAAAATGCATGCCCTCATCCAGAGCAAAGCTTGTGTCATATGTGATTACAAGGACTTGCCAGTTGAAATAAGGCTGGGTATGTTCAACATTTGGGTCCCACATTGGCTGTTATGGATCTTCTTCATGTTGTCACTGATGGACAGCCCACCCACACATGCTCTTTAAGACAATGGAGAGTATACTCCTTGTTTTGGTGACAGATGCAAATGAGAATCTGTTTTCTTGTTTTGTGTGCAACCAAAGAAAATTTCATAGGACATCTGCTGAAAACCTTTAGGTCAGATAATCACTAACCTGCTAGGCTTTGAGGTCTGTGCTACTCCAATGTAAGCAACATACTTGGGAATAGAGACAACGCTGATCTTCTGTACCAAGTGGTTCCTCTAACCACAGAGAAGGCCACATGTGGGCTCAGATTCATTCCATTCAACTTGATGGTATTGCCAGGGTGGAGGGAGCATCCTTGATGATCCCCAGAAATACCACAACTCATTTTGCATCATTAGAAGCCTGAATATGTTTAACATGAATTAAATGTTCTGGTATTTTACCTGAAAAAAATAAAGACTTTTTGCTAAGTGTGTGTAAACTGTGATTTCTTTCTAAACCTGATAACATGATTTTTACAGGACAAAAAACCACATGTCAATGACACACAAGCCACATCGTTGCCCACCTCAAAGCAGGGTGTTACAGATATCCATTGACAACCACGTTTTTTTTTTTTTTTTCCTGTAAGGATTATCGGGAATTATTTTAGCTTAAATTTCTCAAATTCTTCAGCTTCTGATAGGCATTTAACACAGAAAATTTCAGCCAGTGTGGATCAAAATCTAGAAAACTGTTCAGAAAAGAAATAAAAATTATAAAATAGGAAATTTTGCATTGTACAAATAAGGCAAAAAGGCAATACCTTTTTGTTGACCTATTTGGCTGGCAAACCTAGGTGCATTCTGTATGCAAAACCCCTTCTCCAGGTCTGAATTAAGATTAGTAGACCAGCCTTGCCTGTGATTAAAATCCCTCAGGATGCTTTCTCCTAACAACTGTACATTTTGGGACCTGTGTAGCAGTAATCTCAAGTATTTAGGTTGCCACACACCAGCTTGGATAGTAGGAGACAGGAAATATATAATTGAACATTATGCTTTCTCACGTTAGAAGAGCAGCTCAATTCATTATTCTGTCTAGCACGTTTCCTCAGTGTTGTCCTGGGTCACTCAGCACTCACTGAAAGCAGTGCCTGACCAGCAGTCAGCTGCACAAGGAATTTTTGTCCTGGACCTGACATCCCCCAAAAGCACTTGCAGTGGACTGCTCAGCTTCCCTTGAGGAAGACATCTCTGGCCAGGTTATGCTGGAGAAAGGGTCTTCATCAAATGGACTGATAAGAGGAATGATCAAAGTCTGACAGTTGTACCTTATCTACTGGGGATCATAATTCAGGAATGAAGCTGCCCTTCAGTTTGCTCCTCCCCACCATTAAATTACATTCAATCACTGCATGGAGAATGCAGTCCATACGCTCGCAGCCAGATGTTATCATTACAGGCCTTTTCTTATAAACTGATGCTGAAACCCGAGTGGTTGATGAGACTAGCTAAGCAGTTGTACCTTTGACCTGACTGCATTAAACTTGCCCTATCAATTTAAGCTTAGTATAAACACCATTTCCCAGAGTCCCTCATGACTTCAGTAGTGAGAAGAAGCTGACTAAGCCTAAACATTTTTTAACAGCAATCTTGTCTTACAACACCAAGGGGATTTGCCATGTATCTAGGGCTTTATAAAACCATATGAACATGCTGAAAGAATTAAAGTCCTTTAAAAAAGCAAAATTGATGGTGACAGTCCTTTTAGAAAACCAGTTTGTAGAATGTCAGCACAAGAGGAGCTGGAAACAGGACTGAAATAGTTTTAAAAAATACAACAGATTTGTGTTTATTTTACACAGTTTTCCCTGAATACTGATATTTAGAGTTAAAATACAAAACAGAGGAAAAAATCTCCAAAACTGAACTGAGCATGAATTAAAAAAAGCCTCCAAAACACTCTACAACTCAAAGCCCTTTCAGATATACTACCCGTTTGAAATTTTCCATAAAACATAGAACATCTTTACCCTGTTATTTCAGATTCCATTTTTTAATAAAGTTTGGTCTATTTCACACTGACAATAATTCAGTTAATCCTCTCAAAAGTTTCTATGTAGTAACACATGAACTATGTCATATGGTATAGCATATGGCAGACAAAGCTTGGCTAGATTGAGTAAAGGGGCATATGCTTATAACTGAGCATAAGAATGAAAGTAGCATCATGTGTAAGTCAGCTGTATTGCCTCCTATGGAATGATAGAGCAGTCTTTGGTACTGCAAAGGTTAGTAAAACAACAGGCGATAAACCAGCAGAATATGGATATTCAGCTGGCCAGATTGCAAGTGGTCTGGACTTGGTATAGAAAAACACAGTTGAAGTTGAACAGACAACTCTTCCTGCTAATTTTAGCAGAAGTGCAGAAGTTGTCAATCCTCTGACCCAGAATTAAAAAACAAGAAAAAAATAAAGAAATACTCAAGACTGGCACTCATTTAAAGAAAAAAAAAAAAGGCAGCTTTGTGCTGTCTGTTGGTTTTATGAACATGACAAACCAGACAGTGCAACTGCTGCTAGAAGTGCAAAAAGGAAGTGCACTAAACAAAATGTATTGATTTAATGCTTATGGAGAACATAATTCAGAGCACCGAACAGAACACAGAAAGCCAACAAAAAATTACTAGCTTGTTTTGCTGCTTTGAAATCTAATGAAGTGAGAATATGCATGCAAAAACAAACAACTCCCCCCAAAACATAAAACCCCAATGCAACCACAACTACTGCTACTCATGGTACTTATGGAGAAGTTTTTTCAAGAACTAATTTACCTGAGTTTCTACCTCAGTTACTTTTAGCAGCAGCACCATCTGAATTTTGTTAAATTAAACAAATGCTAGTATTCCCTGTGGGAAGAAAATTCAGGTAAGTAAAAAAAGATATCTGGTGCATAATTTTACATAATACAGAGGAAGAAAGTAATCTAGAACTTCATGCACAGTTCTTTTGTGATTCAAATTAAAACAGGGTCCTCTTTATGTAAATAACTAAAGTATACATTTAAATGACAAAACCTAACCCCATCATTTAAAGAAGACTTGCATAAATTGCTTGCCTTGCAGAAAACATTTTTTGGGGATCAAATGAGGCAGACCACAGAGACCTCGATTCTCAATCCAGAGTAGAAGAAAAACATAGAAAAAAGTACCAACACTTGCCTTTCTAAATTAATGTTGATCTACCTAGCCATGCCTTGCCACTACCAGTTCATCACAGGTGACTGAATCAGAAGTGTGATGCCATCACGATGGGGAATGCAATCTTAGTATGCATAGTATGAGCCATTTCAAGCCAAAGAAGGGAAGATTTACTGCTAGTATCTGAGACATTTATTTGTATCCTTTATTTAAAATACTGTGTAGTATTTAAATCCTACTCTTGGTAATGTTCTTAAAAGAAAACAAACTGGAATTCAAAATGGATAAGGAGAAAACTTTTAGGGATGGTCAAGGGGTGCAGAAACATCTTAGAAGAACATGAGGGCAAATTTTGTTTGCTAGTCAACCCTACTAAAACTTGGGAGGTAAGGTAACTGTATGCTATACAGTCACATGGGAGAAGATGCTACTGTATCACCAATGGAAAGAACTATTTAAGTGAAGACCAGTGGTATAAGAGCAAATGGATTTAAGCTTGCCAAAAATACCAATACAGTGTGATGTTAGAAGAAATTTTCTTAATATAGAGATCAGATAGAAAGGCTCTGGACTGCTGTGCAGTTGGATTAACTGGGACTAAACATCCTCCTGACTTTAAATGTGCAATTAATAAAAAGGATTTTGTGATGTGAGACCTGCACCAGAGATGAAGTGTAATATTTTCCAACTTGCTGTTCACATCATGGCTATAACAAGAGCATCAGCATCTGGTAATGCTTTTATTCTTCTTAACAATTTAGTATCTTAAATTTATACCATACTTTTCACCCTAAAGCATCCAAAAATACTTAAAAAAATTGCAATTGATGTGCATTCTGTGAAGAGAGGGCTTCATTCCCTACAGAAATAGAGCTGCAGCACAGGTGAGAGGCAACAGCTGTTTAAAGTGTGGTTATACTCAACTATAAAGAAGTGTTTACATTTTATAACAGGGAAGACCAAAGTGGTCTTCTGGGGGAGAAAGTATTTTCATTGGAAAAATGTAAGCACTCTGTATTTCCTATTTTCTTCTTCAGGCAGGATTTCTGCTGCTGATGTCATGGAAAGACCAAGATGCAGCAATCCTGGTAGAATGAAAGCAAAAAATATTTCCTCTGTTCATGCTTGTATTGCCCATGAAAATATTTTTACTATGTGTAATGTTGCAAACCCATCACTCTCCTCTTATTTTAAGGGACTTTCCTGCCTTCTTCAGGGGATATTATCCCAGGAGATTCATTAGGACTTGATCACATTAATTCTTCTCAAAGAGGATACAGAAGTATGTTTGTGTAGGATCCACCTGTGGGCTACCTTCCCTGAAATGCATGAAACCTCCCAAAAATCAGAATGGATGTTTGCAGGCCACATACAAAGACTTAGTCAGCTGTCAAACCCAAACCTTAAAAAATCATGAGAATGGCTTATGAGTAGAATGACACTATACTCCCTCCACCTTGACTTTGGGATTGTTTTGGTTTGACTGTTAACAAAAACGGAGAATTCTCTTTTTTTGCAATGAACACATATGATCACACTGGGTAGAATACAGACATGACTCTTAAGGACTGTCATGTGGTTACCTTTCACCAAAAATGGCTGCAAAGTAATGTGTGAGCTAATAAGAACAGTAGTTTAATAGCTAAAACTTAGCATAATCAGATCCTGTTTGGCTTTGGGAAATAGGACAGCATACTGGCTATCAGATACTAGTGAAAAAGGCACATTTTAAGTCAGTGCTCTATAAAAAGAAATCCCAGAGCAATTGTGATTCTTTATAGCTATAATATACAAGTAACATAGAAACTGGAGAGGACTATTGTTACTGGTAATACTTGAAAAAACAGGCAAATTACTAGCAATCATAGGCTCAAGGTCTATTGCTCTGGAAGCTGCAAAATAAGCAGCAAAAACAACAAAAAAGAAAAACTCTTCCTGAATAGGTTATAGTAAAAGCTTATCATACTTCAATGTTCAGAACAGTTTGAAACTCAGATAAAGAGAAATCAATGCCATGTCAAACTTGGAAATAACTGTCTAATAATAAGCCAAATAAGGAAATCTCCCTTTTTAACTGTAAGGAATTAAAGTTTCTCTACAGAGCAGCTGAAATAGTCAAAGATGTGTCTCTTCTATGTCTTTCCCCCCCTTTATTGTGCATTCCATAGTTTTGAATGGAGAAGTCATCTGCAGGTCACGCTGCTGCCTCCGGTGCTACTTAAACAGTTTTTAAAAATGTATCTTCACACTGGCAATATGCACAACCTGTGTAGGTTGGATTTTCATGAGCAGTTGCTACCTGAGCCCCTTGCTGCTTCCCTGACCCCCCATCCACTTCCTCCTCCTGGCTCCTGCACTCTTGAGGCTGGCTCAGAGCTCAGCTGCCTAAATGTCACAGCTGTGCCTCAGGGCTTGGGGAAATTTTAGACAAGCTCACTCATTTCCAGGAGGCTTTCCTCCCAGTGAACACATGCCCCTGAGATGACTCCAGGCATCAGCTCACCTGAAGTATCTGACACGGGCTTCCTTGTAAGCAGCAGTAGTTGATATGAGGCCCATAATGACAGTACTAACCACCATGTCACTCAACAGATTGCCAGAAAAACTTCTTACAGGAAAAGTGCTTGCTTGTTTTGGACTGTTGGTGGGCTCGTCCCTTTCCTATCACAGATACCAGGGCCTTTTCCAGCCTTTAATAAATGCTGTCTGGTGGCATCCCTGCAGCTCTGGAGCATGCGTGCCCATCTGCACCTGCTTTTCTCTTCTTCTCAGGACACTGGGTGAAAAGTTGCCTCCCACAACCTCCTGCATCAGAAAGGTCCCTCTTGCCCCCCTGTCTCCTTTGTGTTCCACCCTGGGTGGAACAGAGGAAGAATGAGACCTGGCAGTTCAGCCCCCATCTCCTAGGTGCCTCTCCTGGGGTGTTGTTTCTCCATAATGCCTAAGCTGCTGCCACATAAAAACTCTGTACTGCTTAGAAAGCTTCAGCCCTCCTGTGCTCACAATACTCTGGGTATTGGCTAGATAAAGCAAGCAGCTAACACATCTCTCAGCATACAGAGAAGAGAGCCAAATTAAGATCCTGCAATACTTGCACTGCCTACCTTCAAGATACTTTGACTTTGTAACTTAATAAAGTTCTTTTAAATCACTTGTGACTTTTCTTTTTTTTTATTTCTGTTTTTCTAGTGCATAATACCCTCTGTACACAGGCAGATAGGCAGGCATACAGTTTCTGTTTCATAAAGCATGAGATTCCTGCATGCTCTGCTTGCATTACAAAGAATCCACATTTAAGAATGAACTGGCAGACAATTCACTTTCTTGGTTCATAATAGACCTTGATTGCAAAAGGAAGACAGAAAATCTATGATTTTGCCTAAGGGAGCCATCTTTGGTATAGAAAGAAGAGAGAGAAAAGCAGATTAAAAAGCTCTCAAAAAACCTTAATTTTGGAACTAGAAAGAGAAAAGTAATCCCAAACCATCAATTACTGAAGCATGTGAATACTATTTAGAACATATTTTAAAATTTAAAAAATTAAATACCTTGGATCTAATTTTAAACAGGTCTTGCATGGTATAACACTATTGATGTCAGCAGAATATTTTCCAAGTTATAAATTTGTTAACATGAGGTTAGTGCAAGGTTGCACTACAGTGGATGAGAATTGCTTTGAAAGTACAGTATGAATGGAAGACTGTATGCTAATGTTGAATAATCGGCCAGGAGACTATTTGCTTTCTGCCTACACAGCCAAGCTACATATTAATTAATGCTACCACAGAGACTGTCATCTCCTAAGGCATAAAGCAAAACAGTAATATTCTAACATTAATAATAATTAATATTCTCTCTTATGAATATTGTTCAAATAAAAGGATGTTGTATTTTAATACACATTTACCAAGACCATCTAAAACACAAACCTTCTATTTTACTTGTTCTTCTGCCAAACACAGTCAATGATTAATAAATACCTTTGAGCTGATGAACAAAGATAGGGGGCTACGTATTTAGAAAGCAATAGCAACCTCTTCAGAAATTACATTTGGCTGTAGTTCAAAAGCCAATGTAAACAGACTGGACACCCATCTTAAACAAGGCTTATTCACACTTTCAGCCAACAACAGTTGATGAAACAGTCTTTAACAGCCTGATTTTGTATTCCCAGGTAGACATAAACATGCAGTGCCAATTGTTAAATAAGCAGCAATAGCCTTGGATGAGGCATGGTCAGAAAGCACTTGTGTACCATAGGCATCAACTGGGCAGGTGTTTTACAGGCAGCTAGCCTGGTTGCCTAACTCTTTCATGGTTTTGGGTAGCTTCAGGTACACCACCAGTTCTTGAAGACTTCTACATCGAGCCAATGAAATAACATCCAAACTAAAACCTCAGCAGCAATACTGAACACTGGGAAAACTCCCAAGAGTTGAGCTGGACCATGACTCAGCTCCAGAGCCATGAGGTGATGGCTGAGCACGGGACAAATACTAGGTCACAGAAACCAAATTAAAAATGGAAAGTGGAACAGAGTCTCAAAGCTCAGTTGTCACCTTTGTAAACTAGGGTTGCGTTTATTACTTAGGAATGAGGAAGAAGGTGGAAGGACTACATCTCCACCAGTGCAACAATAAACAGAACTGGGAACAACATATTGATCTTGCAGGGTAAAACATGCACATGAGCATGGAGCAGAGGGCATTCTGGTAGGCTGCGGTGCTCACAGAAATAAGGAAGGAGTTAAAAATAGCAAAGAAATCACTAGCTTATATAAAGTGAGAAGGCAAAGCAAAAGAATAAATACCTGACACTGATGCCATAGGAGTAAACAGTAAAACCTGGAAGAGTTGCACGGTAAGATAAAGTGACATATCCCCTCCCCCCTCAGCTTGTATGGCATTTTCTATAATATTTTTTTGGTAGTGAAAATGGCATTTAAAATAAAAGATAGTTGTAGCCACAACAGTACATATAAATGCAGCACTTTGAGAAAATCAGAGGACTTTTAAACAAAGGACATCTTGAAAACAACCGAAACAGGCACATCTGACATGCCAATAATGTTATAGAGGTCAGGATGGTGGACTATGATGAAAATGGAAAGACATTGCAAGCAAAAAGTAATACAGAGGAATGTAAAGGACTCAAAAATGCAGTAAAAAGGATTAACTAATAAAGGAAAGCCTAGGAAAAAAATACCAATCTCATGGAAGATTTGAAAAAGCGGATAGTGTTCTTGGATCAAGAGTATTACAATGCCCAATGTGATATACTAGAATGAAAAATAAAGGGCGATTCAAGAAGTTGTGGAGCAGTATGATGAACAATAACATGTAATGCAAAGGTACAGAGAGTAGCAAAGCTCCAAATCTGATAGACAGCAGAAAGCAGTAGCAAGAATTCATTTCCACCCAGTGCTACCACAAACAGTAATTGAAATAAACAAACAAACCCCCATTCAATTATTCAGGCCAGTTAAATTAGAGTTGTTTGTTTGTGGCAGAAAACCAAGATCTTTTGTTGATATAACTGTCACCATGCCAGTTAAAGGTTAAATATGCCTGCTAGACATAACTTGGGGTATGGAGAATTATTTTACATGTCTCAGAGAAAACTCAAGCTTCCAAACAGCCCTCAGAGATCCCATGGGTGGTAAGGGCGACTCATACACTCTGCTGCACTTTCCTGAACTCATGCTGCAGCTCCTGCTTCAGGAATGAGGTCTTGAATGCATATCTTTCTGAAGCTTCAAGATCTCATGTCCCTGTACAGAGACTGTACCTTCTCTTACTACTTTGATGGTCAAAATAAACTTTGGTTTGCATTTCGTTCATTGTGTTTTAATTTGGCCTGACTTATTTTCTTTCTTCCTCATCTCTACTATATGCTCATCTCTTCTATATGCATATGCTGCATGCTGGTTAAAATGTCAGGATTACATTGAATACTGTCTTTGACTGAAGCCCCATGCTCTGCCTTATCAATGACATCAACTTCCTACTTCGTAATTTCTCATTTCTAGTTACTGACTTCTGATGCATATCTGCTTTTACACTGAGGTATAATTTGGTGAATACACCTCGGTATTCTCACTAGTTGCTAAAAATAGTGAAGAGTATCTGACTGCCTAGCAGAGTCATCCCACACTTGTGAGTAGCCCATCCAAGAAACCTCCTTGAAGACAAAGGGACAACTCCTATATTTTCATGATGTACTAGTTTGTGGTGTGATTCACTATTTCCCCATTCCGTCTTTGCCCCAGTGTAATTAAGTCAATGAAGCTTACATCAAGATAAAATTGAAGAGCGTAATGCAAAGGTCAGTCAGATTTCACATGCTACAAAATGTAAAAGGACCGTTTCATAGCAGGATGATGAGAATTTAAAACTTATCAGAAAACAGTGTGATTCCTGATTATTTTGGAATTGCCATTACAAAATCAGCATAAGTTGATCCTGTTGCTAGTCAGATCACTGTTGGGCAGGAAACATGCCAGTGCAAACCTCTTAAAGACACTTCATATTTACTTTTGAACAATGAATTGGTCTTCCAGAGGGGAGAAAAAAATACTAGATTGACAATGGACTACATTGTTCTTTGAAGTTGCAGCACGGACAAATCACAGGTGTATTACGTAAATACCTGTCAAACTGACAATTAATATCAATTAGGCTTTAATCTGACATATTACATTGGGCGCAGCAAATGCAAAATCTGTTCAAAGCAGATCATAGATATGTACCCTTCAATTAGCCATGAGGGAGGAGGAAATTCTACTCTCTGGGAAAGCACAGCATTTAACTCCTGAACTGCTAGAAATCTCTATGGATTAAATTATTCCTTGTGAAGGTAGCCAGTCCAAAACCTTTCTGAGCTGTAGCAACTTTAAGTGTAAATGACATTTAGGTAATCAGAAGAAGCTGTTCCTCCTCTCTTGACATGCTCACGTACTTAAGAGCACAGTGTTTATCAGTTTCTTTCTTTGACACCTAAAAAGGACAGAGTAGAGGAAATAAGAGAGATCTCTCTGGATCAGACCCCCTCAAACAATCTCTTTGGAGTCAGAAAGTAAGAGTACTCAAAAAACTACACAGAAGATGAAAACAGGCACTTTCATGATGTGTCTTAAAGCCAGAAAGTGGACTAGAAGAACATATATCTCTCCATTTACATAGGGAAGACCTACAGACAGCTTCCTCAGACTAGGGTATGTATGTGCGAAGAACTCACTGTATGACCATGTTTAATACACCTCTGTGATTATTTTCAGGTTTTATAACATCAAACAGACCCCTAAAACATTACAGTCTGAATGGCAATACAGTAATCTCTCCTCAAAGTTTG
The DNA here is from genome assembly GCA_032466535.1 of Forpus xanthops. NCBI lineage: Eukaryota > Metazoa > Chordata > Aves > Psittaciformes > Psittacidae > Forpus > Forpus xanthops. The sequence goes on from JASSUY010012315.1 coordinate 51,997, forward strand.
AAACTGCAAATACGTCTCCAAAACTGACCCAAAAGATTATGCTACAATGGACTGTTGTGCAGTTAATCAGGCACAGAAGTAAAACAAGTAGCTAGTTTCTCAGCAAATTCTCAAGCAAGCCACAATTGCTGTCATGACTTAATACCTCAAAACCTCAAAAGAAAGCAGACACGACTACAATATGTTGTGGTATGTGAAGAATACATAATTGAAGCAAAAATTCCATTATTTATACTTTTTCTGGAGAAAGCATCTAACCTGTGCAGTACTATTTCTACTGTTTCATAGCATTCCTTCACATACGCTGCACCTGCTTTGCCATTTGGAATTAACCTCTTAATTTTATTATTATCTCATGTATTGCCTCCAAATTACAATGCTGTCTTAAATTTTATACAGCATTATTTTTTATGCTGTTTAAAGGCTTTCTTATTTATGGACTTTCAGAGAGCTGTCTGACAAAAAAATGCCTAAATAATTTCTCACTAGTCCTCATATACAAAGACAAAATTCTGTCTCTTGCCAGCTACCAATATAAGTAAGTTAAAAATTTAATTGATCTGACATCTTGCTAGCCATGCCTCAAATTCGTATGAAGCATTCATCAGAATACTTTTAAATCAGCAGATATGCTCTGTAACAGAGATTTGCAAAAGAATTACACTTTTAAACAACTCTACTCTCATTTAGTAAGAAATAATCTAAATAACTTCAATGAGGGCTGAACTGACGAATATTAGTGAAAATCCCCTTGCATTTGAGAACATAAATACCTACACTCCATCCAGTGATTTCATACTCTGAGATGATACTACATATTGCTTTCTGAACCCAAAAATGGGAATGACTTTGTACTTCTCATCTCAGAAGGAATGAAAGGGGGAATAGCTGGTGAATACATCATGGTTTTATTTTCAATTTAAAAGGAGGAAAAAAGAAATGTGACTCCTGGCAATTAATTCATAGTATTTATTAGATAAACACTAGATTTAAAAAAGGAGCAAATTTAGAACTCCACACCTGAACAAGAAAGCCACTGGTATTCAAGAATGTGGGCTCACATTTTTAGGTTTGTGTTTCCACAACAGAGGCTGATTTTTACTCTCTCCTTGTGCAATGAAGTGCTGTTGACTTTGGTGACCTCCTGCGTGAAGGAAGTAAAGGAGATTTCAACAATTCTCATGGTTGCCTCTAGAGAGGCTCAATTCATGTCATGGGTAACTCTGATAATCATTGTTCTGACATAACTCACAAATTCTTGTTGCACTGCTTTTAGTACACAGGCTTTCACTCACCTTCACAGTAGGCCTTGCACTGCTGCCATATGGTATAATACCTTTGACAAAACATTCAGGAGCAAGGAAATCCCACTCTCTTCTTCTAGTTGACATTCCTAACTTCACTGTTGACTTTCAGGAAGGTAGAATACCTACTGAGATGTTAATTTTTCTGCCTTTTAGGATGTGAAGCTCTGGGATATCCACACAGCTGCCAAGGTAGTGTGCCTGTGCCCCTTACATTTCTGAACATGAACAGCATTGGGATAATTTGTGGCACTTTCTTTTGGAGATTTTTCTACTGTAGCATTTGAAAAGCAGTGGGAGAAGCTTTTCACTTTAGTTTGTATTTTCAAGAAGTTTTTCAGCTGCTGTCCTGACATGTCTGAGTGAAGCAGGAGGAGGCCTCCTGCCAGACAGCCACCCCATGGTATGCAGCCGCCTGCCGCTCCCTGCACTGGGGCCGCATTTACAGTCAGGTGGCCAGCTGTTGCCAATGGTGTGCATGCCTCTTGAAGTGTAGAGATCAATGTGAGGACAAGGAAGGAAAAACAGGCCACTACTTGGTTCTGTCATAAATTCATATGTATAAGGAAAAAGAAGAAGAAAAGTAGACAAAAAATGAGAAAAAAATGAAAAAGTAAAAAAGAAGAGGAAGAAAAGAAAAAGAGAAATAAAAATGAAAAAGAAAAGAAGGAAAATGAAAACAAAAGGAAAAGGAAAAAAAAAAGGAGGAAAAAAGAAAGAGAAAAAAGAAAAAAGGAAAAGGGTTTTAATAGGACCAGACATGTCTTAGAGTCCCTTTTAAATAAAAATCCCATTCAACTAAACAGTGAGCCACCTAACAAACATTTGCATAAATAAAACCAGTTTGAGTGAACCTCAGGGTCCCAGTCCTGGTCACAGAAAAGCTAAGGATCATATTTTCAGTACAAGTAGTAGCAGTTCTATCTTAATATTCCCAAAACCCTTACTATTCCAAACCCATCATTATTCCCTTTTCTGTCCTTTGCCTGTTGGTATTATTTTCCAGTATAAAGACTATGCTATTACTGAATTAAGTTACATTAAAAAAAAAAATAGCTAAGCCGTGTGTATTTTATGACCTTTAGAGGTTAAATGAAAAGAAGTTACATGATACTGCACTATGAAAGCAGTCTGACAGAAAAAACCTCAAAGTTCTGCTGTGTTTGTTAGGGCGATGTGCAGCATCATACATATCTATTCTTACTGCATCATTCCATGGCCAAAAAGTAATCTGAGGAAGATTCATACCACATACTTCACATGAAATATGAGCACAAATCTAGGTAATATCCACTCCATGAAGAACAGAAATTTTGAGAATTCCAAGGTCCTTTGAGCTTTGCTAGTGAGCTGAGAGTCCAAAGCTAATGGCATTCCCAGGAAACAACATGGGACATGCAGTCTGGTCTGATGCCATTTCTTCCCAGTTGCAGATATGGTAGTGTCAGGGTTGTGGCTGAGGTATGTCATACACTAGTGATTGATGGTAACAAAAAGTGAGCAGTGGGCAAGCCTGTCAGAAGGAGAAAAGAGAGGCTATAGTAAGGTTGGATTTGGGGAGGAGAAGAAAGCAATTTTTCCAGGTAAAACAGATCAGGGCCCACCTATCATCAATCCACCAAAAATACAGGCAGATCCTTGGACAAACACTGTAATACTGCGTATCCTTTGTTGCAATATCAGTACATTACAACACAATGCAAGGGCATGAAGAGCATAGTGCACCTGAGTGACTTCAGCTTAGTGTGAATTATTGCATTTATATTACTTTTTTCTTTTCAGCTGTAGTGGTCATATTCAGAGTTCATCAGCTGCTGTATGTGTCAAGCATGAGCTACATTTTAAATCAGTTCACCAAAAAACATGAACAGTCTAAAATGGAATTTTTAATGTACTTTACCACCAACTATGATGTATATGTCAAGTAGGTTATTCTACCAACCTCTGTTATATGGTTTATTTTAAACCTTGCTACACAAGCTACTTTAAACTAACCAAGCTAGTATATATTTTTTGACTGTATAGATCTAAAGATATGATCCAAAAAGATGGATTTAAAGTAGTCCAGGGATCACCATTCACTAAACCGGCTCCCAGTAGTAGATCCTAGTAGTTCCCAGTAGTAGATCCTAGCCCACATCAGTAGCTAACTGAAATTCATTCACCTAAACCACTTCCACATCCTAAAAAGGCATTGGAAAGGAAACATGGTTAAAGTTGTCGTAATTAAGTTCCCTTTTAACACTTAAAATATGCTAGTAGGTAATCGTTTGCTACTTAACTGGTACCACCAGTTCAAACTATTACCTATTCTGTGGTTTTTTATGCATACATATCCCACATCCCTCCAAAGCTTTTAACCTTTTACTAGTTATTATTTTAGAGGAATGTGATACATAAATTTAAACATGTCAGACACTGTGTTCAACACTTCTAATGATCTATTACCCTTATATTATTGAAGTCCCTGAGGAAGTTTGGCAGACGTCATTCAATCATCAAACTATCATAACTATGTTTTAGCTTTAATCTAAAGTGCTGAAGACTTTGTGCCTCTGAATTAATATTCTATCATTGTTAGTGAAAACAAAGGGGAGGGGAAGTGGGTGGAAATAGTTTACCTTAACTGGCCTACAGTTTGTCATATTCGGGGAACACAGTCTGATTTTCCAAACTAGATTAGTTGTTCTTGTTTTAGCTATAAATGTGTTTCCTCTAAATTTTTAGTGATATATCAGTAATTTACTTAATATACATCTGGATTATAACAAATATAACATGCTGCAGTAACAAAAAGGACTTCAAGCCAAGAGAAGAGTTGTTGATCCAAACTTTCCCAATATATGAAGCATGCAAAGTCAAAAGCTTATGTACAATACATTACTTATGACTGTCTTGCAGTACCTCTGCATTAGCAGTATCTCAGCTTCTGATTACCTCTCCCAGGCAATTCAGAAGCAGGACATTATTAAGTAACAGGATGGCTTTATGATTACCCCACTATTTGAGTACTTTGCTGCCTCTGCTGAAGACAAGATTCAGGCTGTTTGTTGTAGGCAATAATACCTCAAGCAGTGATTCAGGATGTCGATTTCCCAGAGATCTAATTCACTCAGGCCAGCGTGGGTGTGTATGAGCCCAGTTGGACTTCTGTGGGCTGGAACATATTCAGTTCACAATGAAACTCCATCTTAAGATAGGTAAGTGCCTAAACACAAGGGCCTTCATGACCTATGGCATATATGCACAGTGGGAATGCATTGACCAACATGAAAACAGCTCATAGCAGTTGCTGTGGCCACAAGAGATGATATTCAGATTTTGTGCAATAGATGAACAGTTACAACACATATTAAAAGACATGAAAGGTCTGGGTTCAGTTCCCTTAACATCCCAGACAACCTTGCAGTTGAAAACATTTCTTTCATATCCAACTTAAACCTTTTTTGTTGCAATCTAGGCTGTTATTTTTTGTCCTATTCAGTCAATCCAAAGAATAGCCTACTCTCTTCACTTTTATAGCATCCTTCTGCCTACTGAAAGACATATCGTGCCTCCTTTCTATACTAAACAAATCAATAACCTCATCTTTCTTTAAAATTTATGTTTTCTAAACTTTCAATTGTTTTTGTTGTTTTACCCTGAGTCAATCAATCTACACCCTTCTTCAGTGTGGTGCGGAAAACCATCATGTGCCTTGCCAGCACCAAACAGAAGGATCACTTCATGTTTTAGACACAATGTTCCTGTTCATCAATTCCAGTAGGATATCTGCTTTTCCACAACACTATGAGAACACTGAGAAGTTTTAGATGGAAATTCCCTATGATATCCCTAAACTCTTTTCTGGAAAGTATCTTTTTAGCTTTTGGTTTTCATTCTTTAGTGGTGGATTTGGTATCTCTTCCTTAAGCACTGTACTCCTCATGTTCTCATTGAATCATATTCTATTCATGTCATACCATTTCTCCAGTAGTCAAGATCACTTTGAACTCTGAGCCTTTCCTCCCAGATTGGTGTCAGGTAGTTTTCTGTCCATTAATCCCATCTAACACTCTTCAGATTCAGCAAATATGCTGCCTATCCCATCACTCTGAAAATACTAGAGAGACTTTTGTAAAACTCTATTTGAAACTTGTTTGAAGACTGAAACTCTATACAAAGGCAAAGTATTGCTTAAATATTTCTTTGTATAGATCTATTTTAAGATGATACAACTTCTTCAGTAAATCCTCTTCCAACCTACACCCTACCCTAATCACAAATGAGTCAGGATGCCACTTAGTCAACCAAAAAAAGATTCTGGCAAAAAGAGACAGGATTTATTTTTTCTGGATGGAGAACATTCCTATGCAGGGTAGAAAGCTAAGTCAACAAAATAGTACAAAAGCCCAGTGCTTGCCCACAGCTATCCTTTATATGCAGACAATTGACACCAGGGTGTGATTCTTGGGAATGGCCCACTGGATTTGGCTCCTAGCCAAGCCTAATGAGGTACAAACACCATTCAGTCACCCCATCTTCCAGAGCAGCCTACAAATAAGCAAAGCTTCACAGATTCTCTCTTGCCACCATCACTTCCTTTCAAACAACTGTCTCACTTTGCTCTCAAAACAGGTATACCATGCAGACTTGAGACACATACATTTCAAAGCCAAAAATAAAGTAATATGTTGAGCATTGAAGATCTCTTCCCATGCTTATTGAGGATAATGACAGGGTACCCACCTACCTGAGTGAGAAGTTCACAGGGCCCTGTAAAGCTACATTTCATTTTTAAATTGCAATCTAAATAGAAAGAACAAAGCTGGTTGTGTGTTAACAAAAGCTTGAACTCTACCTGCAGCAATTAGAAATGGTAAGCTGTTGTAAGAGAAAAAGCGAAATCCAAGCACAGGTTCCTTTCTAGCAGCAAACTGTATAAGTCATGAGGATCCTTGGGGTTTTATGGTTTCCAGTACTCTTTGTAATGACTTAATCAATTGGAATTTAAAGATAATGGAGACCTATTATTTCAATTGCTGAAAATCATGGGAATTAAAAGAATGGGTTGAATTTTTTTCTTTAGATTGGTCAGTCTGAGGGAGAGTCTTTTAAAGTTGCTTCCAACGTTCAGTGCCTTTCAAGTCTTTTGTTTTTTTTTTTTTTTTTTTTTTTTTTTTGGTGTGTGCGTGTGTCTTTTAAAATAAGCATTTATTTTCAAACCAATTAAAATGTATTGTAGGATTAGATTATTGGGAGCTGAGGCCGATCTGGGGCCACAGAGAATTTATTCACACAGAGTACCATTTTACCATAAAGGAAAATAATTTACATTTAACTACAATACTTCCTGTATGTCCCTTCATATGTCACATTACCTTTGTCTGCTTTCATACCAAGAGTTCTTTATGATGAAGACATTCTTTAGTTTTGTTTTGTGCAGCGCCAAATACATTGCCAGTACTTAAAATAAATAGCAGTAATACAGGCTCATTATCATGCAATTTAAGCCCTGGCAATCTATACTTGGTTCAGGAAAGCCAGGTTTTTTCTGACACTATCTGTGCTATCTGGGGAGGGACTGTGCTAATACCTTCCATGTATGTTAAAACAGCCCCTGCTAAGAAGTTTTTCATGCTGGCTCTGAATCTGATTTCACATACCCTGCTTCACACTGATGTAACTGTTTTCTTCAGTACAGTTGCACTTCATACAGGGCCTTCTCCCAGTGACCTTCCATGAGCCAGAGTGAAAATGTGAACCGTTGTTTCTTGGGCCAAAGTGAACAAAGATTACATGACTTTAATTTTAAATATTTTTTTTAATAATAGATGCTGCACTTTTGTGATTACTTTCCAAACACTGGTTTCATACTTCCTCTGAGGCCTTAAGAAGCTTGCCATTTTTCTATTATTCCACTTCCCACCCAGTGCATTGGTAATTTAGGCAAATTTTGCCTTTGTGGTACTTAATTTAAACTGTAAATGGGTCTGTGCTGTGTGAATTGTGCTGGAGCACAAACATCTTTGCAGGAAAACAGGCTTTACAGTGCTTTGGGTGCCCTGCAGCCATAGACTACTGAGACAGGAAATCGCAAAATTAACTTGATGATCAAGAGACAGCAGCTTCTATGTGCCATGGGATTCACGGAATTCTAAGTAAAAGGCAAAGGCAATGAAAATGGATTAAAATACAAAAATCCGGCAAGTCAAAAGAAATCTGTCTCATGCCGCTCTGTTCACTTGCGCATATCAGACTTATACAGACATATCCTCTTCGATATGTAAATAAAAAGAGATGGTATAAGCACCAATAGGTTTTCAGCTTCTCATGGAAAAAAAAATGCATTCTGAAATGATTCATATTACCTTGTGGCGTGACAAGGTACTATTTAATAGTAGTATAAAGTGATGCATGCCATGAAGGAGCTATGCTCACAAGAAAAGCTTCTTTTGGAGTCAGTTGCATGCATTACATCACTCATGGCCACATGTGAATGTTATTTGTGTATGTACTCTGAAACAAAATAATGAGGGGTAGACAAAGAGATATTCCTCCCACACCCTGCATGCCAGAATCTCGTTTCCTATCCTCAGCTGGTGCTCAAGAGTCTGACTCCAGCAATAACAGTCTCCCACTGAGATTAAAGCACTGGCAAACACAACTTATCTTAGTTAATGTATACTTAAGTTTTGTGTGTATTATACATACATATATTTACATATATAGGCGCACACGCACATATGTATATATTTATATCTCTTTCTCCCTCTACTGATACACATATTGTGTTTATACACATTTATAAATATGATATGTAAGAAATCTTTTGCAGAGAGGAGAGTGCCTGGGTGGAAAAAACACTAGTAAACATGAGACCAAGCAGATATGAAATTTAACTTCAGCAGCTGTCCCCTGCTCCTGTGTAACTCTGTGGATACAACTGCTCTTGAAGATCTCTGGCTCCCTTTCACAGGGAATTCTGGTCGCTGCTCCTCTTTCAGACCTGTGGTTCCCACTTGGTTGATCCAGGCTTTCTTGCCAGTACTATTTACTTCTCTGCCTCATGCAAAATGTGCTGAGGCTGTCATAAAACCCAAAAGGCTCAGAGACATACGGCAATCAAAGCAACAGAGAGCACTGTTGTGGGATCATCAAGAAACTTTACCTGAAGTACCCAAGACAAGCCCTGAAGATGTTGCTTGGTTCAGCATTTCTTGAGGCATTACAATATTTACCAGATTTCCCCATAGGGACAATCATGTTGGTAAACATGGTTCACTTGATGATCCTCTTTAGGCTTAAATTAGCCTGCCAGACTAGACAAGAGAAAGTGATCCAAATTTTGTGGATTATAAACTCTTTCATGGGCTGTGACCAGTAGAAGATTTAGTGGACCTGATTAACTCTTATTTAGTCCAGGGTAAAACAATGATAATGCTCCTGGAAAAAGAATAAACCACCCCTGCTAGCAAATGATAGCTCATTAGGAGAATAAAGATACAGGCACATACACCTATGCATGTAGAGTGGCCAGAAGTGGAGGTTTTGTACTACACATTTGTGTGGTATCTTTTCATTACCAGAGCAAATGAATTTTCCCTAAAGCTAAATGGGTCAGTACAATGTGTGCACACTGATGTTTAGAAGATACAAACAAACCAGAAACCTTCATACAAGCGAAATGCAAAACCTGCCAATTCTTACTATTGCATCATTTTGGCACAGAAAAAGGTAAGGACGGGATATCCATAAATAAAAGCTATTATTTTAAACCTACTGAAAAACTCAGGTATAAATATATGCCAGTGAGTCAGAAAAGTAAGATGGAAGTAGGTGGAGTTTGATCATGCCCTGTTTTAGGTGGACACAAATCAGATGGAGACAGGGAAGTTAGTCTTTAAGTGCCTGAAATTCCAAGACCAAATTACAGACCTGTAAAGTAGTAAGCCAAAGAAACCATGCTAATATACCTGCTGGAAAGAGAAACAGCATACAGCAAGAACAATTCTGTGCTAGGATCAGCAAAGGTAGAAAAGTGAAAAGGAAATACTATGGAAAGGTACGGAGAAAAGAAGAAAGAGATTATGGCAAGCAATTGCTCTGTAACAACAAGTGCAGTTCAGGTCAATAAAGCAGCTGAGGTTCCTCTGATTTTCCACAATGCAACTAGAATACTTGGGGGTAAATACCTGCACATGAAGTACTTCAGTGACAAAAAATCAGCAAAATATTTTTGGTAGGTGAAATAACTACATATGCATAATATATTTCAGTAAGAAGCAGTCACATAGTCTGAGAACATTTAAAATGAACAGCATCAGAAGCATTTGTATAAAATGAGAAAACCAAAGGAGGAAAACCTCAAGCCCAAGCCCATCAGTCTCTTGAAATGGTTTATTCTCAGCAGTGTGTCATTGCGCTCCTAGTTTCTTTAAATATTTCCCTGAGCTCAGCCACTAAGAGAAGCATCATTCTACTCAAACAACCATTTCATCCTGAGAACAGTATATTCACTTCAATGGATATGTGTTTGCTTAAGCACAGACCAAAATTTGCTTCTGGAAATGCATTTGTGAATAAAACCTGTGTTGTCACAATGATCCTCTCCACTCATGAAATTTGCCGATTCCAACACCTCCTGCTAATTCATATTTTCAACAAAATTTATATGTCTATGAGCTCATTTTCTGTGGGGCTCTGAAGTCTAAAGTTGGCCTAATGTAGATTACTTTTCTTTACTGAAGGGGTTGTCAAGCACTGGAACAGGCCACCCATGGAAGTGGTTGAGTCATGATTCCTGGAGGATGTGAAGATGTGTCACTTCAGGACATGGGTTAGTGGTGGATTTAATAGTGTTAGGCTAATGGTCGGACTCAATCATCTTAAGGGTCCTTTTCAATCTAAACTAGTCTATCATTTTACTTCTTTGAGATATCTAGGGACAGACTTTCTGAGGGTGTAACCTGAACAGCTCCTTGACTAATACAGCTTTCTGTGATGAGCACCAGCAAAGATGCCCTCCTCACATCCACTGGCTAGATCTGTTCTCTTCCACCTTGTCATACAAAAGATTTTCTCTATTAGTCTACAAAGATTAATAACTATGACAAAACTTTACTACTGATAATTTTTCAGTCTGTTCATGTTACCACCTCAATCCAGCTGCAAAAGGGGATCCTTAAGCTGTTAAGTCTCAGTCCTAATCAACCTTGCCCCTTACAAGCTTACAGTTCTTCCATCCTTTGGAATGCCCGCAACCTACTTCGAGCTCAGCAAAGATGCTCATGTAGAGAAGTACTGCCAAGTTAACCTATGAAGTAATTTCTTTACACAGTTTTCCACAGGGTTTCTTTAAGGTTCTTATTCTTCAAGTGATAAAATGAAGCTGCCAAGGAGAAAGGTCACACTGTATTGAAAATCCTAGCAAAGATACAGGAAAAATTAATGGCTTGCATACATGGAAACGGAATGGCAAGCTTGGCACTTACTTAGAAGCAGGCAGATTTGATTCCACCTTTTGAAGGCTGGAGGTGTATTAAATACAGTCTGGCTGAATATGATCTGAATTTATCAGCGCACTACAATTCAAGTAAAGGATGGCTTTAACTTTAATTTTTGAGATGCGTATGACCCTTGAACAGCATTTCACTCCAGGCTAAAAATGTGGACAGATGCCCCTTAAAAACTGCCATTTTACATTGATGACTTAATTTATTTCATTCTGAAAACTGGAAGTCAGACTATTAGCACATTTAGAGAAATAATTGAAATAAAGCAGCAAAGGCCAGCCAGGATGAAAATTGTTCAGTTCTTTAAGTAAAGCTTAGTGATAGAAGCAGAATGTGTGAAAGGCATTTAATGCTGCTCCTTCAGTGCAGCTGAGCCATGTGAAAGGCAACTTTCAATGTTACCATGGGCTTTGTGCCACCAGAAGGGAGTGAGAAATGAAGTTTAACTAACTAATGAGTTAGGGCTCTCCACCGTTTTTGAACTGAAAAGCTGCTGCTTAGTTAAGGATAGCAGTTATTCTCCAGGGACTGCAGAGATGAACACCTCATGAAATGAATTAGTGACATTCTCATGGTTTGATTTCTAATGATCTGTAAAATTTTAAACCTGATCCTAGCTCCTAGATCTTAGTTTTTGTGCCAGATTCACCAGACAGGAAAATATTAATCTGCCAGTACTTTTCAAGGAGTTTTCTGCATCTACAGATGCTGAGAACATGTTCCTTCAGGATCAAATAATAGCTATAGTGCTTTCCTCCTTTCCCTCAAAACCACTTTTCACCTTTGCAAGTCTATAGCGCTGTACCACTCAGTATCCAATGGCTTTTGAAGGACAGGAGAAGAGGTAAAACTATTCCAGCTTTTTCCATTAACCCACCCATAAAGAAACTCTATTTCTCTCTGCTCTTTCCTCTCTTGAGACCAACAACAACCTTCTGTTTTTGCTAAATCTTATCAGTGCTCAATCCGTCATTGGAAAACATTGTCTCCACAGAATAGGAGCAATTTAATTGAGATTTCATGTGATTCCTGCTTGGAACTTAGTGTCACTGCTTTGACTGCCACTTCCCTGAGATCGATTTGCCCCAGAGAGAAATAAGAACATGCAGCAGAAAGGTGCAGCTCAGCATCCATCTCTACAGTCCAGATCTCAAAGACAAGAGCCTGCTACAGAAAGTGTGAAAAGCAATGACTAAGTTTCTGTAGCTGTGGCAAAGCCTATCATCCCATGGCTACTTTGGATCCCAAATACTCTAGTCTGGCATCTCTGCATCATTCAAATAGAAAAAAATATTTGTAATAAATGTGGAAGAAACTGATGTCTAAACTCTTGTAAGGAGAGAATGTCCAATACACCCAAGTGACACTCTAACATTTGTGCAACTGGGAGGAGGCATAAAGCCTTAAATGACAAGGTTTACAAAGCTTGCTCAGCCTGTGGATGTTTTCCAGGAAGAGAAGCTCTGAATGGGTTGTGTCAACAAAACTATCCCAAATCCTTATGCCTGCCTTTAAAACTGTACTGAAAAACAAGTTAGAGAAGGCACAGCAACTAATACCAGCTAAAGATGCTCAGATTTCTTCAAAAATTGATTGCACTTTACTTATTTGTTCTCAAGGTGATACTTAAATGCTGCTGTCCATATAATAGAGAATTGCTAGAGTGGTAGCCAGGCTGATTTTTGAGTCAAACATGCCCATCTGAAAATAATACAAAAAACTAGCTAAAGGTTAATTCTGATAACAACATCCTCAAGGCAGACATGATGTTATAAATGTAAAATTTCCAAGTTTTGTGGGGCGTGGGGGATTCCTTAAAACTGACGCATCCCTTCCCTTGGGCATTGTCAAATCTCAAACTGAACTGAGGAGCCAACACTACTCTTCCTACACTAGACAGACTGAAAAGAGAGGATTCTGCTGGAAACATCTATGTTAAGCTTTGCCAAGAAAGTGTGTTTTCTCAATAAGAAATGACACTATCCAATTTGTCCCAGACAAGTAAATAAATTATTAACTCTATCATTTCAGGTTTTGGCCATGGCAGCAATCACAGCTTTGATAATCAAACTCCTTTGCATTTTGGAGCTTTTAGCTTGGGAAGCCCCATGAAATGCATAGTAAAATATTTGGGAGCCCATATAGGAAATTCAGCACAACAAATACCTGGAGCAAAGATTATAATCTCTTTCCCCTCCACAGAGTCAACAAGACTGGCAGTATGACTGCCCACTTGATTGCGTCCCTTTCCTCAGGGGGAGCTGTAGATGCAAGTCAAAATTACTTGCTTGACAGAAAACACAGGAAGAAAGTCAAAAAAACAAGCCTGAATTTACAGTCTGGATGGGTCACGCCTGGTGGCAGATGTGGTGGGCTGGTGGTGTATGGCATTTCTTACTGTCTGACTTCGCATGTGTTGAGGCTAAGAGCCCAGAGCCTGGACCTCTTTCTCAGCAAGTCAAATTATGCTTAACCACAGAGCCACACTGCCCCATCTGTGACCTCTACTTGATCTGCAAGGACCCACCCTCTCAGTGAAAGACAGTTAATTGCATCTCCATGATAATTTATCCTGAAGCCTGCTAGTAAGTAGAGGCTATCAATTGTGTTGAAGTATGACTGCTGCTTTTTGCGTTCCAGATTGCTATCCACCAAGGATTTCCTAATGCTGTTGGACTCTAGCCCATATATGCAAAGACAATCTGAAGTGTTAAATGAGATGCTTGAATTGTAGCTCTTGCTACAGCCAATGCAGATTATTTCCACTGAGGAAACCACCTCCTTTCTTAATTACAGGGAGGTGTTTTACTTACTCACTTTACCGCCAATGTTTCTATCACACACAGAGATAGCTGTGAACTGACAAATGTAAAGTAAGAATTAAAAAGCTTCCAAGGCTGCAAAGAGCACAGTAATTTAATAAAAAATTATTTAAGAAGACAAGCATAGTGTATGTTATGTTACACCAAACCTAGATCAAGCATTTAGGACTGAATACACAGAGAACTTTAAAGTCACAGAAAGGTTCTTAAGTTGAAAAATCTTGCTGAAGCAATAATTATTGTTTTGGTTTCCCAAAGTACATTTTTATTTTGGAGAAACATTACCCCTTCTGTCTCAAAATGCAAGTAACTTGGACACTGAAAAACTTCCATCAATTTAACTCTGAAAGTGTGCAATGATTCTTCTCACTTGTCTGCATAGATGTCACATTTCTCCAGCCCAAGGCCAGAATTGTTACTGAGTATATGTATGACTTTTTACTTGTACAGTTCTGTGTCACCAGAGTAGAATTTGCTATTATCGGCTCAGAGCACCCCCAAATAAAACACCAGCATTTAATCTGAAGGAAACTAAATTAGGAAATCAACAACAGCTAGTTGCCACCTTAGTCACTGTTGAAGGCAGTCATTCTTGGGCAGTAAATACACTGCTTTCCTTTATCACGTCAGTAATGCCCATTAGTCAGTATCAGCTAATTTGGAAAACCAAGGTCACTTCTGACATGCTGATATTATGGACCTTTGAATCAGATAAGACCGGTGAAAAAAAATACTTATTTTCCAAAGATGAAAATTTACAGCTAAAGTAAGCTTTCACTCAGTATCTCTGTCTTTCTGGCTGTGGGGGAGTGTTTATACCATATCCCTGCTGAACTGCAGACTTTTTCATAGTGCTCCAGCTTTGCTGGCAAACATTTCAACCCTAAGGGCCAGGACACCAACCACCCCTTCCTTCCTCTCTGAGTAACCCTGGAGGGGATGCCTGGCTCACAAATTCCACCTCGAAGCTGAATTCAAGATCCCAGGGATCTGGCTGCAGCTCGGAGGTTCAGTGTTCCTCTAAGACTCTACTCAAAAATCGGGATGATTACTGTCAGCTATTATTGTAGAACTGAGTCTGGGTGTGAATTAAGCATGGTATCACTTGCTTTTTTGCTTTAAAGCTGATTTTTTTTATTGGTTACCCCACAGAAAACCCTCACTAAGGGGCACAAAACATTCTGTTTAGAGCATTCACTCTCTAGGCAGTGGGATTCCTTTTGTGAAAATACATCATGTAAATTAAACCTGGGCTCCACTGAAGGCTGTGGCCAGAATTTCAGCCTCCACCTGACTGTGATTATTTCCATACTTTACCTCTTTGGCCTCTGTATGCTGCAAGGTGGTCTATGTCAGAGCTAGCACCATAGTACATTAAAATCAATTTCACCTCAAGAACCAGTGGCTCCATTTGTAGTGTATGTCAAGAGATTTGTTTCACAGCCCACAACTTAAAACCATGTCAATTCAACATATTTTCCTAAGAGGATGTACACCATTTGTAAGGCTAACTTCTTGTTCTCCAGTAACAATAATTCCCAAGGCTCTTATTTCACTAACCTTTCAGTGCACTGACTTGGCAAAGATTACAAGTGGGAAGGGTAAATAATGGGATGTACTTAATTCAAAGATGCTAAAGTCCAAATATCTTCGTATCCAGATTGTAACTCATGGATTCATCATGCATCCCCTGGACCTGTTCTGCTACAGCACAGGTACCAATCACTTTGTCATTTTTGAGCATAAAACCAAAGAAACCAGGCAGGAAAAATCAGTAATAACAGCTATGATATATTCAATACTCACCATTATTTTTTGTTGTTTATCTTTTCTATTGTTGAAGCTATTGTTGCTTAGCATCTTTTTTTAGTGTTCCACTCATTAGCCTATACCCATAAACAGAGGTATTTATTTTTAATAGTGCTCCTTATTAAAATTCCCTTATAAAATTCTACAGTTTTCTACACTAACAGTCCCTAGCGCTTTGTTTTACAGAAGTGTTAGGATAGTGCTCTGGGAAATTACTCAATAGTATTGGAGTACAGGAGTTGTTAACCTATGGCTCTGAATCAGCAAAGCTATAAATATACCCTAACACGTTATTTAATTAAAAGAATAGTAAACTTCCAAACATCTGTGCTTCTTCAGATAACCTTCTGCAAATACACCCAGACAGGGACTTTAGAGATGAGTAATGGAAATATATATCAGAAATAGAGAACCAAGTAGAAATATTCACACTCTTGGTAATTCTGGCAGGGGAAAAAAAGTTTCCTTCAATAAAAAGCAAAAGATTTTGTTTCTCTTTCTATGTAGTAAACAGCAGATTTTTATAGGTGCTTGCAGTCTACTTTGAAGCTGTGTGAAATACCTTGTCAAACAAATCTGAGAAAGTACCAATTTGGCTGTGAAGTTCTGTAATTTTCTGTTTGTAATCTTGTCCAGGGCTAAGCATAAGAAACTGTACAAGATACAGACTTTGTAGTTCTTAAGAGAGTGTAAGAAACACTTTCCAAAAGGCACTGACTGAGTTCTCATGAACCCCTTTTTCCTTTTTTATGACTCCTCAGCAACTCAACTGGTTGCAGATCGCTCTGTAGAGCCGTCCCTCCAGCTGGTGTTTGCCTCATGACAGAGTTACACATGGATTACAACTCCCAGCAGTCACTGAGCACTGTTTAAATGGGGTTTAAACAGAGAAGAGAAAGAAAGCACATGTATGTGCACAGCACATGCATCTCATCAAGAATGACCACAAAATCAAGTTCTGTTTCACTTACTAATATCTGAGAAAAAAAAAATCAAAAAGTTGGCCTCTCTCACCTTTTTTTGCCTGTAGAGTACTTCCAGGCATGTGTTTTTTTTTTGCCTTTGTTCTGGATAAGCACAACCTGGGATTCTTGAGGATCTTTTTGAAAGGCATCTCCTAAAATAAAACCTAAAGTTCTGTTTCCGTAGAAAGAGGAGGGAGATATTTGCATGTTCAACTAGCTGGGCAGCAAAAGCAGGGAGCAGCAGTAGATGCTAGGGAGAAAAAGGAGCAGGGAATTTGTCTCCTGGGGCAAGGGTCCCATATTTATTTTAAGAAAAAAAAAGTGTTAAGTAATGCAGAAATATTTTAGCTCTGATGAGATGTAACTGAATAAAAATGCAATGTCTAAATTTGAAAAGGTAGAACTGAGTGATAACAGACAATTGTGGGGAAAGAAGAAGGAAAATACTAGAATGACTAATGATGATCTGGGAAGATGGGAGATTGGATGATCACAGCGCAAAGTGGAAGGTTAGGGAGAATAATAATGGATGGTAACGATGTATCACCATAAAGAGGTATAGTCACCCTGCATACAAGGACATGGTAAGAAAAAACAGGACAGGAGACAAGTTTTAACACCTCAAAAATAACATGTGCCGCTAGCAGAATTAAGCTGATACCTGAGCCTTCCCTCAAGTAGTTTGATAAGCTTCTCCTGTAAAGCCCATTTTAATGTAGAACTTTAGGAAGGTCACAATGTAAATGAAAATGAGTTCCCAACCACTGTATACAAAACTTTGAGTCTTTAGCATCAGAAAGTGTATATAACTCACCCAAGGGGACACAGCAAATACATGACATAAAGCCATCTGATCACTAACCCTGAATTTTCTATTTTTATTAGAAAAATTACAGGATAGGTCTATTTGGATCTATTAGATACTTAACTGCATCTTTTTGAAAGGAGAAAAAGACAGGTAGCATACTATTCATATAAGGGCTAGATGAAACCACACCTCCTATATTTTAGTAATTTTGAATACAAAATACTTCTTTTCAAAGTCTCCACTAGAAATGTTTGTGGATACTTTGCAATTGCTGAAGATGTGCACTGGTTTTAAATTGTAGTAATGCAGTTACCAGTGTAACACTTGTATGATACAGCCAACAAGCCCCTATGTCATAACATTTTTTCTGCATGAAGATAAAACGTATAAAATTGGCTAATGAGCTGATAGTGGAGACCAGAGTGCCAGATATTCTCATTTTTTTTTGGATCTTCCTTTAACTGCAGACACACAAGAGCTTTATATTTAAAAAATGTGTCAGAACAAATATGTGAGTTTACAGTTGCAGATCATTAATTTGAAACTCTAAAGCAAAGAAAAAGGGCCTAAAATTTCAGAACAGGCTTCCATTCATCCACTGAAGAGAGGTAAGTACTAATAAAAATACTGTAAAACATTTAAAGATGGTATCCAAGGAGTTTCCAGTAAGAGGATGAGCTCCTTGGGTTTCAGGGCACTGAAAAGCTGTCTTGTTACTCAGCCAGTGCTACGTTTGGTTTCTTGCTTCAGCTCTTGCATGCAGGTGGAAGTCTGCATTTATGGGTCAGAATCTTAACTGATGTAATAAATATTTTCCCACATATGTCTCTAAAGTCTTTGCAAAGATATAACAGTAATTATTACAATTAGTGTCTAAAACCTCTTCCACCATCAATAATCTTCCTTTTACAGCTGTGCTGTAAACCAGGACCAAAACAAAATTTCCTGCACAAAATGCTCATAACCCAAGGCCATGCTGCATATTAATAGCTAACATCATGAAGCCATACTGCTACCATGACAAACAGGGTTTTACATGAACTCATTTTTCCTGCTTTTGCTGCATTGAAGCATTTCAAACTCTTGTGACTAGATTTTTTTCCTTTACTCAACCTAACTCATTAGGTCAAGTTGTGTGCAGATGCCCTGACTACATGAAGCAGAGCACAAATAACTAGAGATACAGGGCAATGTGAGAAGAAAACAACAAATAGTAGTCATCAGGATGCATAAGAAGTCATAGCATGCCTCTAGTATAGTGATTGTTGAAAGCAACCCGAGTTTTCAGGAGGGATTTGAAATTACAAAAAGAGAAGCCTGCTTTCTTTGCAGCAGCATCAACAAGATGTTTTGTGGAGGAGGCAAACAACAAGCAACAAAACAGTATATTCATAAGCTCCCTTTCTCCAAAGTATCACCTAAATAGGCAAAATAAAAATTAATTTGGGGGAATGAGAACCAATCAAAGCAAAACAGTATCTGGGACATAAGCAGATGATTTTTCAGTATGCCTGGAACTTAGTTTTGGAGGGAGTCATCTCTATATTTATGCCTAAGGCTATGTGAATGTGCAAGGCCACTTACCAACATGATACCCACGATCATTTTAGTTCAGGTCCACATGAGGTCTATCAGGCTCAAGGCTTTATGTATTTTTTTTAAGAAGCCGAAACTTGCAGCTGAAATGTATTTGAGTTGACACAAAAGCAACACAAGAAGTGTTTATCAAAAAAGAATATTAGTCTTTTTCACAGTGCTGGGCTTAACTGTACAAGTGTTTCTGGAAATGTTTGATAGAACAAAAGTACGTGAAAAAAAAAGAAAAAAATCTTCTGTAATTATTATTATTTTTTTTTAATAATCATTTTTATGTCGTCTAAATCCCTAAAGTCAGTGTCTGGACTCTGTCTGGAGACTTACCAAAAATCACTGCTTGTCAACACCCTTTTCACAGAAATGAGTCCGTTTACTGCCACCAGTGCATTGTCAAGTCATCTCTTCCCCTTTGTGTTACAGTTTAAATTGGTAACCTTACAGAACAGTCCAACCTTCCCTTTCCTTATACAGGAATCTAATATATAAAGGCTATGCTAAAATAATTTATATCAACAGAATGCCTTTCTTCAAAGTGCATCTCTACAGAGATCACTGTAAATGCTTAGACAGTACTTAATATGAGAAGGTCAAAATTTGTCCAGTTGATAGCAACGAATTAAAGGGAAACTCAGAACATTCTAACTGGATATTCATTCACTTTGAATCCTGGTCCAAAATGAACAACTTCCTGAAGAGGAACTTGGTATAAAGTTTATTCTGCTGCCTCAACAATCTACTGATGGCTTTTGGAAGAGAGACACGGGTGTGATACGTCTGATAAACCATGCCAATCTCCTGAACAGTCTTTGACAGGTTACACAGAATCCCTTAGAAACCCTTAACCCAGTGTTTGAGGGCATTCTTGATGCACTATGCCTTCTGAAGTTTTGTTCAGTGTCAACTGCAAAGTGTCAAGCTGGGTTCTCAGTGGTTAAAAAAGACTGGAAGACCTGAGGGACAACCCAACTTCTCTAGGCTTTACAGCAAAAAATGTAGTCAGTAACAAGGCAAAAGTTGATACACAAATGAAGGATGTCTTCACATCTAAGGCATTTAGCTCTTTCTGTCTCTAGCAGTCACTGCCATTCACTGGTTTGCAGACAATGAGTTATTAATAACATTCCTCCAACCACTGCACACATGCCTTCAACGCTTTCCTCTTATCACCGTAAATGGGACAATTCTTGGTAGTCCCAACCAAAAGCAAGAGTGATTCCAACCACTTGCCACATTTCTAAATAGTCCCTGCTAGCTCAAAGTCCTGGTAAGTCACAGAATCATAGAATGGGTTGGAAAGGACCTTAAGGTCACCTAGTTCCAATACGCCTGCCATGGGCCAGGACACCTCCCACAAGACCAGCTTGCTCAATGCTCCAACTAACCTGGCCTTGGACATTGGCAGGGATGGAGTCATACCCAGATACATGAATGTCAGCTGTCTGTATTGTCCCAAATGCTGTAAAACCTTCCAGTCAGCTGTATGTCAATGTACAAAACACCTGTTTGATAAACCCTTGCATATAATGCTGATACTCACAAAAAACATAGTAAGTACATTAACTTCTATGTACTTATACATAGTTTCTCCAAGTTTTCCCCCTTCTTCCTCTGAAATAGCTGCTTGGTGCAGATATTTGCATCCGGGGTACTCTCAGTCATAGTAAGCTATGCTTTCAAGAGTATCAAAGATAATTGTTCCAGGCATTAGTCTGGAGTAGGAAATCCTTCACAAAGCCATATTCAAGAATTTAATTAATTCAATCATGTTGTGTTTTTTTTTTTCTTTTTTTTTAACTCCATTCAGCAGTAAAGCCAAAGTAGAACTAATTGCGGTCGCTAATACTAGAAGGCAAAAATAAAGAATACTTATTGCGAGCGTTCCAGCACACAAACGGTCTGTCATCCATCACAAACTCCCTTTGGCTGTTCTTCAAGTGCACATAAGTCTTTGCTGTTGTGAATCTTTACTGTTGTGAGTAATGAACTTTCCTGTGTTTCTGTTTTTACTCCCAAGTCCACCTTCCCCTTGCATTCGTTATGCCGCTCAGCTATTGAATTATTATAGAGGTGGGTGGTTTACCTTTAGGGCTAGTCAGATTTTAATCATGCCAACTTTTTGTTTACAGTGCCTGAGCTGCCTGGTTTTTTGGGATTCACTTCACCGGTCAAGATTAATTTGGGTCTTTATTTTAAGCCTAGAATCCATCCAGAAGGCATCTAACAAATATGGGAAATACAGTGATAACAATAATAAGCAACGGGGAGAAGACAGAGAAAAAAAGCTCAGGAAAACCACCTAAATACTACCTTGGATACTCATCTGCAAGCCCTTTCAGCCAGCTATGTGTAAGATAAAAGACTGTGGTAACCTTATAGGATTAGCACTACAGAAGAATTGTTTAGAGTGAGGAGCTAATGTCACAACATGTGATCAGTGATGACATTGCAGCATAAGAAGAGGCCCCAGTCAGCTTTGTTTCATAGCTATGAAAACAGTGCACAGAGAAAACTTGGCCCTATCACTCACCTGAGCTCTTCCTAAAACCTCACATTTCCTCCGGTTCCAATTTCACCTTCATAACCTACTTTTTAATCTCCCCCAACACATGGAAATAGAAACTAAGATCAAGAGGGAAATGTTGCCAAAGATTAGAGGTTTGGAAATTTACAACTGTTATCTAAGGGAAAACTACAGTGGGAGCCAATTGCTTTAGTCAGAAGAGTCTTTGTTATTCTAAAGAAGCTTTAATATATGTTTTTGCTTTCTAAATCAGATGGTGGAAGTGTAGTATATTATAGGCCAAACAGAATTAAAAATAAAATCAAAAGCAGTTCAACCCCATGTCACCCAATCTGGAAATTTGTAAAACTAAGGTCGGCAGAGCTCTAACGCGGTAACAGATGTAGTGAATTATAAACATGAACTTGTCACAGATTACTGTAAAAAAACTAGGCAGGCATCATATTTTAAAACACATTTTTTTGTTTTCATTATTGCTAATCCACCTTTCCCCTTACAGCTATTCAATACAAAGCATGACTGCAAAGTCGCACCAGTTCAGCAATTTGGAGGAAGGAAAAAAAGGCAAGAGTGTTTTCAAAAATTATAGAACAGCGTTCCAAAAGAAAACCTGATTTAAAAACTCATTTCTGTTCAGCAGTCAAGTGGTCTGTTTTGAATTTTAATGGCTATCTGCACCACTGAGATTTCTGTGTCATTGCATACAGAAAAAGCTGACGAAGAATGGTGCTGTCTTACTCCACTCCTAACCACAACCCAGTAGATAAAGTCTGAAGTCACAAGTCAGCTGAGAGCTCTACCAAGAATATTAAAATGCACTGGCAAAGCTGGAAGGAAGAAATTTAAATGAGGCTAGGTTAGAGGTTTCAAAGGGATGAGTGACTGATCCTGTTTTATGTTATGCCAGACAATGCTAATAGTTTAAACACTAGTTCTGTCAAGTGAGAAATAGATGTATTATCGTCTGTGAATTATTAAAATTGACTTCACCTACTCACCTTTAGACTTTTCTGGCTGAAAGGAAAGAAAAAACAAGGGGGGGGGGGGAAAGCCTTGCAAAGGAGGCATGCACTTAATCTATTACTAATGTCTTCTTGAGTCTTGGTTAATATTTTTCATATTGTCTGCTTTGGTGAGCTCAGACACTATATGTGAGGAATGAGCAAAAATTCCAGCTGATCCTAGGTATAAAGCTCTTTAATGTTTAAGTCTCCTTTGCCCTGCAGATAATTACTGTCTCCTCTTTTACCCATCCAGCTGGGACATCAGACAATTGGGGGAGGATCCAACATGGGCATGAAGATCCATTTCCTGGTTCATGTCAAGTACTGTAGATGCTTATGCCACAAATATAATTTTCTAGGGCTTTATTCAGTAAGAAAAAAAAAAAAAACTTCTAAAAATCACCAAACCCAAGCAACTTTTAAAAGTTATTTAGATCTAAAATGCTCAATTTTCCCTGCAACTCAACCACAAGAAGTCTTCTTGAATACTATGGAAGCATTAAGGATATTAAAAATCATTAATAATGTAAAATGATTTTGATAAGCTCAGAATCATTGATACAAGTTTTTAGTGTCATACAAAAATGAGACGTGAAGATAAAGATGGTGGTTAAGCATTTATCAACATTATAATCCCAGGGAGCAACAATAACAAAGGTCCCACCTCTTCATGCCTCCATGCTGAAGTTGTTAATTTACAAATGATGACTCTAAAGGTGATAAAGGGGAAAGGTGAAGCCTTATTTATTTTTTAAACAGACACTTCCAAACCTTCACTTCCTTTCAACCATTTGCCCCATTGAGAGAATTTGTAAATGGTGAAGGACAGAGATGTGAGTCTGAAAAAAACCTCGTGGATTTTATGGGGGAGGCAGAAGATCTCTAAGTTCAATCTAAGAGAAAGCCTGACTACCCCTGAAAAAATTTAAAAGCTATATTTTTTTCATTTATTTTATTTTCTCTTTTTTTTTTTGAGTAGAATATTTTTGAAATTTTTTTTTTTTATTCATAGATAAAGTTAAAACATGCCACATTTTCTAGCAGAATAAATTTAAAATAGCTAAAGAATTAAAAGAAGAAAGTGAAAGAAACCTACTGTCAATTTTGGACTGTGAAACACTTGAAAAACATGAAATGTAAGCTTTTGGAGAAAAATCCCCAAACACATCTGCTTCCTCAGAAGTAGTTACCTTTGCATTTCTCCTAGCCTGGTCCATATGGTCCTTTCATACTGCCCTGGGGCATCCCTCACATTCACTGCATTCACTCTGATAATGCCTTCAGCAGCACCAAAGTAACACTTATAAATACTTTGTAGGAGTTGGCACATGATTTTGAGAATCAGTGGCTTGAAGTATCACCTTTCAAGTAGGAAAAAATATTAGGTGTCATGGCAAACTCAGGCTCAAGACGGTTATGTTCCAGCGTACCAGTGACTGGAAGCCCTCATGCTGAAAAGGCATCTGTTGATTCAAACTCAGCAGCACATGAACACACTGTGGCTGTCATCTTCCTTTGGGCACCCACTCACCCATAAAATAAAACACAAACAGCTGAAGGCAGGCAAGCTCTTGTGAAGGCTGGAGAAATTAGGAGTCTAGCCCTTAATGCCAAATTTGTTGAAGGAAACCTCACCTCTGTCTCATATCCTCTGTATTCAAAAGCCATTTTTATTTTCATATAAATCATGTCATTTAAAGTTCTGTGCTGCCATTCTAAAATCATTGCAAGAGTTGAGTTGGCACAGTACACTTAAAAGTTACGATAAGGTGGGAAACAGTCAGAATGTGAACAATATCGTTAACGTATTCCTTGACTTTTAAAATCCCATTGTAAAATAAAATAAACAGCTTCTGAAATGGAGACAGATCTTCAGACATGCTACCACTTTTGAATGTGAACCAGCAATCAGGTCTGCAAGTGACCTCAACCACCTCTGACTCCAAGGTCTTCAGAAATCCCTTGTGGGAACAGTTTTGTGCTGAGCCACTCTGTCACAACTCCAGTCTCACTGGGCACTCCAAAATGTGGTCTGCACCACAGATCAGATCTTTTGTATGTCTGATCTTGTGCAGGAATGGGAAATAGGCTGTAGGCGGTGGAGACCACTGGCAGGAAGGAAACCTTGGCAGTACTGAAAAATGCATCTTTGATGCTACTTGAGCCTGGACTTCTGTCATGGCTTTTGCCTATTCCAGGCTTTATCCCACCCCCATGACTTCTTTTCAGGGGCTTTGCATTTCCTACCACATCTGCTGGAGCACAGGGAGTGTTTGCATGGAATGGGCATAGGACAGGCAGTGATAAGAAAACAAGAGATGGCCCAGATGAAGGTGTGACAACAGAAAGAGATAACAAGGAGGAGGAGGAGGCCAAATGGCAGGCCATGAGAAGGGAGAGGCAAGGGGATAAGAGGTGAGATGAAGAGAGACTTTCTGTGCATGAATAAACATGAATAAGTGAAGAAGGGGCAGCAAGACCCCCCACTGCCAGGAAGGCAACAAAGAATTAAGGGCAGGAAACGTCACTGCAGGAACAGTTGATTAAAACTACAAACTGCATTAACTTGGTTGAATCCCTTGCCTGCAGAGCCACCCTAAGAGAACCTGGTTAAAGAAATTGTCTTGAGCTATTTCAGCATCTCTGCTCCTGAACACTGGGCTCATGTATGATGTGGCAGGCAAACAAGAATAATCAGCTGGCACAAATATTTAGCCATCCCAGTTCCCATCACAGATGAATTGCTTTACTTCATATTAAGATGCAGCAATGCAGGTAAGCAGACTCTTAGCTCCGAGTATAGAAACTGTCCCTATTAACTATTCCTGCCCTTGAAGTGGAGCACTTGCTTGGATGCTTGGCTGAATCAGGGCCTAATTAAGGAGGTAAACAGCCTCCTATCCTCATTCACCTCTGCCTCAGCCTTAATCCTCCAGTCACCTAAGTTTAATTTAAAAATCTGTTTTCAGGAGTTGAGCCTGGATCTGTCACATCCAAGATTGCCACTAATTGCTATGTGTCAACAGTATTTAGAAAAATGAGCAATGAATTAAATCCACCAACCTTTCTGCCTGGATGACAGCTTTATCTTTACACCTTAGCTTTTCAAGAGGGTTGCAATCTCTTTACCCACCCAGAGTGGAAAATTGCATTGCCCAAAGTCAGTAAGAGATTTCTTCAGCTAATCCCTACATTTCTGAAGAAAACTACTGATCTTGTAAATGAACATATGGTGCAACACCCAGGGTGCAAAAGCACTCCAACTCAGACCCCAGGAGGTGAGGACACCCTCTTCCTCTGGCTAGTCTCGTCAGATAGTTGTGGTATTAGGGGATTAGAAAGCAGACTCAGAGAAACAGGCTGCTGCTCTCAGAAAGATCAATGAAGATGTGAAGGTCACAGATGACACATGGCTGGTTTCGAAACCTCAGGAATGTCAGCAGCAAAAGAGGTGGTGAAGGAGGAAGGGGAACAAAGCCAGCTGTAGAAGTTGCCAGAGAAATATTTTGTCGGAGGCACAGCAGAGGAGGAGCAGGATGACGCAAAGAGAAGCAACCGAGCAAGGCACAGCGTATGAGGACTGCAAACAGTGGTATCCAGAGGGATTCCTTTACTGGATGAGACTGTCTAATACTGATGTAATGAGCCAGTTATGAAGCAAAAAGTCATAAATCTGTGTGGGAGTGTTGGAGGGGCACATATTAGGTATCTGCTTCCACAAGAAAGGAGGTAAGCTAGGCCTCCTGCTAAGAGTTTGTTAAGAGGATTAAACAAGACAGTGAGCAAGACTGGACATAAGCCTGCTGAGGCTTCTCATGTTTAGTGACACATTGAGAGGAAAAACCTGATAGCAAAAATGATCATCCTATCTTCTAAGAAATAACCAATATGAACAAAATGAGGGTAAGATAAAAAAGTAGAAAGCTACCCGTGGAGGGATGGTTGTGTCCACTAGGAATGGCAGCAGAACACAATGCCATCAGGCTTCCCTCCTAACTTTGTCACTGCCTCATGATCTCACTCAAACAGTGTATTCTGTCTGCTCTGCTCTGCCATATATGTGTTTCAGAAGCAGAAACATAGTAATACTGTTTTTTTAAAAAAAACATTTTTCACATGATTATTGAGAAACATTTAAAGTATGTTAAGTGCTCAGTGCTTTGCCAATGCTACACAAAGACAAGTTACTACTAATCATTATTTTACTTGGCTGAATTTGCCATGTATGTTTTCAGAGATACTTCTGAAATGCCTGATACGTAAGGCCTTAACTAAAACAAACAAACAAAATCCACAGCAGATTTTATTAGCAGGAGGGACAAACAAAAGGAAGAGTGGCAAAGCAATGCAGAGAGAATGTTGAGTTTGAAGTAGGGAAAGATATAACATTTTGGCTGACACAGCAGCAAAGACAGCTTAGAGGAGAATTAAGGGCAACAGAGGTAATCATTTACCAAGGCACTAGTTTTAAGATGTTGACATATATTTTCAGACCAAGGAGAAAAAAAAAAAAAAAGCCCAGATAAGATTGTCAGACTTATGACAACTTCTTCACCTGACTGCTAGTGAGAAAAGTAGGCAGGAAATGCATCTGAGGATTATTCTTCTTCAAATGCTCCCATTTAATTTTCAGCATTAATATACAGGCACATATTGACATTGTATTAATTGTATTAATATACAGGCACATATTAACAAACAAAAAGATTCTTGAGGAAGGGGAACACATTTCCTTGTGCAGGCATCTGAACAGCTTACAGTTACAGGTGGCTCTGAACTTAAAAGTAGGAAATGAAGCCTGGATGAAAACTAAAGCGGAAGTGTGGGGCATTGAGGATTTTGTGATCATGGTTTCATTAGACTCTACATGCTCTTTAGGCCACGATCACTTAGAAGTATTTGAAATGTTTTTGAGTTTAAGAAAGCTGACTTCAGGAGAATGTAATATGCCCCAAGGAATTTTAGCTGGAATCACGTGAAATATGGGAAACATAGAGCTGAATTTTTAAAAAAAACATCTGAAGAGACTGAAATTTAAGGCCGTCCTTCTTAATTCCAAGGAGAAAAAGGGCAACTGAGGCAAATTCAGTTAAGTGCAGGATGTGAGGATATAAGGAAGAGGTTCTTTACTGTCAGGGTGGTGAAGCGCTGGAATGGGTTCCCCAAGGAAGCTGTGAGTGCTCCATCCCTGGTGGTGTTCAAGGCCAGGTTGAACAGAGCCTTGGTGATGTTTTTTAGTGCGAGGTGTCCCTGCCTATGGCAGGGAGGTTGGAAGTAGATGATCTTCAGGTCCTTTGCAACCCTAACTATTCTATGATTCTATGATTCTATAAGTAAAGATGTAAAGTTTAGTGTAGGTGTCACATAGAATATTTGGGAAATGTCATCTTAATCCATCTATGTATCTATTTATGTATCTATCTATGTATCAATCTATGTAGACATTTTTGATATAGTTATCTGTAGATATAAATATCTGTAGATAATTTAGATACAATAAACTATAATTTGAAAAGCAAACAACCTGTTTGGGAGGGATACAGAAATTCTCAGGAGCTAGAATACTTTTAAAGAAATAATTCCAGGAGGAATGAGCAATCCTTTTACACTGCCACAAATTTTTTTCCTCCTAACCTTTACATGGAGTTTAATTTATATCAGTGCTAGAAAGACCTGGGAGAAAAATGTTTAATTGCTTAAGGCATATAATAAAAGGAAGAAGAAGTTAGTATTACCTTTTTTCTTTGAAGAATAATAAGAAGCCAGATGAAGGCTTAAATATTAGCATCACATTCTGACAGAGTTTCCAGGGCTTGCTTAAAGGAAGGATATTTGCATTGATGTATGTACATCCTCAGAGTTACAGCCACACCAGCCCACAGCAAATGTGATGCATGAATACAATCTGCAGTTCCTACCCTAGGCAAGCTTTATGACAACTACAGAAACAGGTGGAAAGCAAGGGGAAAAATTCTCTGCAACACATGCAGAACATTAGATTCAGAGAAAAAAACAGTATTTAGGTATGATTGAAAGTTTTTTTTTTGTTCCTTTTAAAAAGTAACATAAGCTCCTGAGAGATATATACATCTTAAATTCTTTGGTGATAGGACAGATGAGTGAAACCTGGAGTTAATCTTCATTGTTGCAGGAAAGGGCAATGAAATGAAGCAAGTTTCTGTAGAACTGTTAGCTTAATATCTACATGTAAAAATAATAGAGGCAATTTTACTCAGACACCTTAACGGGCAAAATTTGATTAGAAGCAATTGTGCAATTCTTAGAGGGAAATCTGCATACAAATGAACAGCAATTATCTTGTTGAAAGATAAGAAAATGAAAGATGGGCCCTAATTCTCCAAAAATTACCCAACTTCAGGGATTGAGAGACCTGGTATTTCCAACATCCTGTGCTTCAGGGCTGCTTGTTTCCAACTGACTGAGGTGTCTCATTGAATTTCAGTTTTAACTTTTAAAAGAAATTTAAAATTAATTCTCATATAATTTATTGTGAATACCAAATAGATTATTTAAATCCAAGTATAAATAAGTACTCTACCTACAATATGAATGTTTGGATTGCACCAAAAATAGAATAGACTAGTGAGATGATTTCTGAAGTATCAACATTTTACAGGTGATTAAAACTGTAGTAGAAACTTATCTTTCTATGCTGAGGGCAGCAAATGAGTGTAAAGTATGACCTTACTAGCAATGTGCTAAAAAAAGCCTGCACAGCGTATGAAAGCATCATTCACAGTGTATCAAATTCAGCTTAAAAAGCAAACTTGTCATGAAGCTTCTGTGAGAAACTGCTGATTTTAAGGAAGACAGAAATAATGATTACTCCCCAATCATTACAGCAGGCTAGAATCTCCAAATACAATTAAAAAAGGATCAGAAAAGATATTGATAGGAATTCAATAGAAGCTGAAAGAAATAGTACCAATTTGCTTGCACTTGGCAAGATGCAGAGGGAAGGACAGAGACATGCATTAGAAGTATTAGCAGGAACAATTCCCAAGACCAGTAAATATCAGGGGGCCCCAAAGCAGTCAAAAGTAGAGTGAAGAGATTTAGAGTCAAGGCATGCAAAGGGCCTACTTAGTTCAACCAGAAGACAGTCTCACATTTCAAGGTTTCTTCTTCAGTACAGCTAAGCTTTTCAATGGGAGGCCTTGACCCTAAGGATCACTAACTGAAGAAAACAAATGTGTTTTCAAATAAATGTACTGGCTCTGTCAGAACTGACTGTACACAAGATTAAATGATATTTATTTTCACTTTCAGAATACCATGTTTAATTTTAGAGAGACAGACAGACAGGCAGAAACATTTCCAAAGAAGACATGAATATCTGAACATCAGATTTTCTGTGTCAGCCAGGATTAAACAGCAGAATTCCTGCTAACTGATCTGGCTAAGACTCCTTCCAAAATGTCAGCCTGAGGTTTTCTTGCCTTCAGTGGTCTTGGTGAGGGTGGTGGGAGGGGACACATGCCATGTCTGTGTCAGCTCTGTCATTGCTTTTCCTCACTTTCTTGCAATGGATTGGATTTTGATCTGGTATTTTGGAATTTCACAGATGTGATTCCCTGACTGAAACACACTGAAGTTTGCCTGCTTTTGATGAGGAAAGGAAATAAAACAGAGTAATAGAAAAAAAATTATCCTGGTTACACATCCTGAGACACTTTAAGAACAAAACTTCTATTGCGGCAAGTAGATGCCACATCTTTTCATAGAGGAGTTTGCTCACAGTTCATCTGCATATTTCTTAAGGCAAAAGTATTTCTAACTACATTTTGTGCTTCTACATGGATCATGCTTGAGCAGCTTCATGGCCTTTTTGGGTTCCAAAGGATCCAAGTAGGGATTGTGTTAAATGCAAAGCAAGAGGGGGGCAATGGAAGACAGGGATGAAACCCAAGGGAAGGTGGCCTATGACAGACCAGATAATTTCAGATGAACATCAGATTCACTATTTCTGCTGAAAATGTCTGAGCACATGAACAAGGTGGAACTACAGTGAGTGTTTCAGAATAGCTAGGTACTACCCATGAATTTTGAGGAGTGAATATGTACTTGTTAGTAAGAGGTATGACAAAGCAGGAAAGTGGGTCTCACAAAGCAGAGACTTGTTGGGTCAAGTGTCCTTTTCCTGTTTGGCAAGTCCTTTTGTCTCTGTGTCCTCCTTATCATCCTGACACCTTACCAAAGGCAGAATGAGGGACAGCTCTTAATGACTTCCTAGTGTTTGATTCTGATACAGGGCCCAGCCCTTTTATGCATAACATGAAAGTCTGTTCCCCCCCCTTGAATTTCCACTTTAGAACCCATGTCCACTTCCACACATGCAACTCCCCACTCCCACCCTGCAATCTGTGTCAAGACAAACGTGTTCTTGTCACACCTTGCTTGAATCACACAGCTGAAGCCAGCACTCCTGAATAGATGAACTGACAGCCAGTGCTATGTCAGCAGCCAGTGAGACTGGTATCCCGCACCCCAGGAGATGAGAACATCCTTTCCTGGGCACACCCACTCCCACAACATACAATTGGGGCTATTGTTCCCCATGTCCAGAAACCAGGCTCTGTCCTGTGTCCTGCATCATCTCTGTGTACTGCTACTGTCCTGCCTGACTTGGAAATACTAGGGTATGTTTTACTTTTTTTTTTTTTATTTTGGTGGTTTTTTTTTTTTTTTTTTTTTTTTTTTCTTTCCTCTCCCAGCACTCTCATTAACATTTGAGCACAGGGGTTAGTGGCTTGGTCCTGCTGGCAAAACACCCAAGAAAACAAAACACACATGCACTTCTAAAATGGGTAACCACAGCTACAAAGACCTAAGCTGATACTCATGGTATGGAGTTGAAACATTGTCATGAAGACACAGGCACTTTAAAACCCAAGCCTATTAGTACTCATCTTCCCCTGCTTTCCCTTTTTGCAGCTGGCAGAGAGATGACCACATATCAACTCGAGACCAGAAGGAACGAGAAGTTATTTTACACTTTGTTTCCCAGAAGATGATGTTTCAACCCCCCTAAGAATCCCTGCTGCCGTTCAGAGAGGGTGACTGAAGCAGAGTGATGTCTCTGTGACAGGGCAAACCAGCTCTGCCTGAGCAGTGCTGCCTGCTTTCTTGTTCCCAGGGAGCTGGCTGTGAGGGGGCCAACAAGTAGGCTAATTTAGAGCTTTAAAAGTTGGCAGCAGGAGAACAATTAAGCCGTTTTCACAGACTGCTGGCCAAATGCAGCTATTTATTGGCTGAGTGATTGGATTATTCATTTGCAAAGCTGAGAGAGGCATTTTCTTACCACTTCAGTTGGCCTGTAGTACTTGTGATTGACTGTCACATGAATCTTGCCAGTCTCTTTGCATCGTCCTACTTCATTTTCATTCTTCCCTTCCCACCTGTAAAGAAGATAAACATTTAATGAACCCATAATTACTTTAGTGCTCTGATCTTACCAACATTTGGCCTGCTTTCATTTACTTGAGGCTGGTGTCAATTCTCCCTGCAGGACAGTCTAAACTCATTAGCTATAGCAACAAAGCCAGAGCTTAGACTTGAATGGAGCAACAATGGCTTTTGAAGTCTCTTTGTTTTGGTTCTTGATTCAGTGGAAGGTCTAAAATGCAGGACTTCCAAATTAAATACGTAATGCTAGGAGAAAATAAAATGTCCCGATTTCAAATGTCTCATGTATCTGCAAATAAATTTGACAGCGAGGTTTTTCATTTATGGATTGGTTCAAAGTTGTTTTCTTAAAATATTTTTAATTCTTGTATTTTGGCCAATACTGTCAGGAACTCTTTAATCTGTTAATTTTATGAACATGAAGCTCTGGTTGAATAGCATTAAGCTGCATAATTTAATTTGTGCTTAACTAGGAAAGCCAAAACAGTTCTGGAATTTTCAGTTCTAGCTCAACAGGGCACTTCACATGCATGCACTGTAAACAGTACTTACAACCTGTGAGCTGAAAGCCAAATACTTTATCCAAATTAGTTTAATATGTGTTGAATGGCCTGCAATTTGTTGTCATTTATGTGATCGACTTTGTTAGCAATTGTCCTGGTCTAAAATTCTGGAACAAGCAGAAGAGGAAGGGTTTGGTGGGTAACCAGCTCTGCCTTAGGAGAGGCCAGCCTGCAGACTGGAAGCCTGAGGACTCCTTTTAAAACAAGTAGCTCAGACGGCACATGTAGGAATGTAGATGTGTGCATCAAACGTAATCCATTGAATGCATAAAATCCAGAGTCATGATTGAAACTCTTTCCTCTCTTTGCTTTTTACCTCTAAGTATATATAGAATCATAGAACAGTTAGGGTTGGAAAGGACCTTAAGATCATCTAGTTCCAACCCCCCTGCTATGGGCAGGGAC
>JASSUY010012316.1:0-15347 GCA_032466535.1 Forpus xanthops
ACACAAGTCCATAGGACCTGATGAAATCCATCTGCGGGTCCTGAAGGAGCTGGCAGATGAAGCTGCTAAGCCATTGTCCATCATATTTGAAAAATCTTGGCAGTCAGGTGAAGTTTCCGATGACTGGAAAAAGGGAAATATAACCCCCATTTTCAAGAAGGGGAAAATGGACGAGCCAGGGAACTACAGACCACTCAGCCTCACCTCTGTGCCTGGCAAAATCTTGGAGCAAATTCTCCTGGAAGGCATGCTGAGGCACATGAAAAGCAACAAGGTGGTTGGTGACAGCCAGCATGGCTTCAAAAGGGGGAAATCCTGCCTGACCAATCTGGTGGCCTTCTATGTTGGGGCTATGGAACTTATGGACAGCAGTAGAGCAGTTGATGTCATCTACCTGGACTTGTACAAAACATAAGACACTGTCTCACATGACATCCTTGTCTCTAAGTTAGACAGACATCAATTTGATAGGTGGACCACTCGGTGGATAAAGAACTGGCTGGATGGCCACACGCAAAGAGTTGTACTCAATGGTTCAATGTCCACCTGGAGACCAGTAATGAGTGGCGTCCCTCAGGGACTGGTGTTGGGACCGGTCTTGTTCAACATCTTTGTCAGTGACATGGACAGTGGGTTTGAGTGCACCCTCAGCAAGTTTGCTGAAGACATGAAGCTCTGCGGCTTGGTTGATTGGTTGGAGGGAAGGAGTGCCATCCAGAGGTACCCTGACACACTTGTGAGGTGGGCTGATGCCAACCTCATGAAGTTTAACCATGACAAGTGTAAGATCCTACACGTCAGTTGGAGCAATCTCAGGCACAGCTCCAGGCTGCGCAGAGAAGAGATTCAGAGCAGCCCTGAGGAGGACTTGGGAGTGTTGGTCAGTGAGAGAATGAACATGAACCGGCATTGTGCTCTTGCAGCCCAGATAGCCAACCGTATCCTGGGCTGCGTCAAAAGGAGTTTGACCAACAGATCGAGGGAGGTGATCCTGCCCCTCTGCTCTGCTCTCATGAGACCTCATTTGGAGTATTGTGCATAGTTCTGCTGTCCTCAACATAAAAAGGACATGGAACTGCTGTTAAAAGTCCAGAGGAGGGCCACGAGGATAATAAAGGGACTGGAGCACCTCCCCTATGAAGATAGGCTGAGAAAGTTTGGGCTGTTCAGCCTGGAGAAGAGAAGGCTGTGTGGAGACCTCATAGAAGCCTTCCAGTATCTGAAGGGGGCCTATAGGGATGCTGGGGATGGACTGTTCATGACGGACTGTAGTGATGAGACAAGGGGTAATGGGTTCAAACTTAAACAATGAAGGTTTAGATTGGATCTGAGGACGAGTTTCTTTACTGTTGAGGGTGGTGAGGCACTGGAATGTGTTGCCCAGGAAGTTGTGAATGTTCCATGCCTGGCAGTGTTGAAGGCCAGGTTGGATGGAGTCTTGGGTGACATGATTTAGTGGGAGGTGTCCCTGCCCATGTGAGGGGTGTTGAAACTTGATGATCTTAAGGTCCTTTCCAATCCTAACTATTCTATGATTCTATACCTTTATTTGCTCATGAAAGGGATTACATGAAATATTCCTCAGCAGAATTATGGGACTGAGCTCAGTTTTTCATAGGCTGGTTTTGGTTGGAAGGGACCTTAAACACCCATCAAGTTCCAACCCCCTGCCATAGGTAGGGACATCTTCTAATAGACGAGGTTGTACAAAGTCCCCTCCAGCCTGGCCTTGAATACCTCCAGGAATGGGGCAGCCACAACTTCTGGACAACTTGTGCCAGCACCTCACCACCCTCACAGTGAAGAATTATTTCCCCTAATATCTAATCGTTCAGTTTTAAGCCATTTCCCCTTGTTCTATCACTACTTGCTCTTATTAAAAGTCCCTCTCCAGCTTCTTTGTAGGTCCATTTTAGGTACTATAATGGTGCTCTAAGGTCTCCCTGAAGCCTTCTCTTCTCCAGGTTTAACAACCACAGCTCTCTCAGCCTACCTCTATAGGAGAGGTGCTCCAGCCCTTTGAGCATCTTTGTCGCCTTCTCTAGACTCACCTCAACAGGTCTCAAGTATTCTCTTTTTTTTTTTGAAGTTTTATTAAAATGTTCCTTAACAAAATTTACTTCAGCGGTAACAGACTGCGCTATTACACAGAACCAAGCATAGAAAACTGCACCAAAAGTGAGTTACAAATGAAATATATACACAAAACTTAACTTTCCTGCTCTTTTGTTTTAAAATGTCCTATGTCTGACTGTGGGCCTCAGTATGCATCTATTACGTATTTTAACTACTCCAATTTCATGCTGCAGATTACCAGAATCCTGACATGTACCTAACAAATTTTTAATACACTAAAAATGAAAGAAAAGAGAATGAAGGAGAGAGAAAAAGAGGAGAGAGAGAGGAAAAGAGGAGACAGAGAGAAAAAAGGGGAGAGAGAAAGAGGAGAGGGAGAGAAAAAGAGGAGACAGAGTGAAAAAGAGAGAGAAAAAGAAAAAAAAAAAGAGGAGAGAGAAAGAAAAAGAGGAGAAAGAATTAAGTCTTAGCAACTACTAAGACAAGTTGTTTTTTTTTCCATCCTATAGTTTCTTTGAAAAGAGGCCCTGTGCCCCATCAAACAAAAGCCAGTGAGTAGTAGCAGAGAGAAAACACCATATAGAGGCTAACTTGCCTTACTAGTGGAAGAAAACTGTGCTCCGTTGAAAGAACAGGGAGAACTGACACACTGAACCACAGTCTGTTCTGCATTTGTTCTAACTTTCTCAACAGAAAGCAAGTTCCCCTTGAAATTCCTGGGCATAATGGAGTGGTCATGGAAGTCAAATCATGCTGTATTGAACACACATTAAGGCAGAAAAGGCAGTATGTAAATGAGCTTCCCTATCCACAGGGTTTCACTATTTCCTTTTATGATTAAGCAGCAGCTAAATGTAATCATGATATAGCAGTGCCCTTCCTCCCTCTCCCAAGCACCTTACAGAAAAGGCAGTAGGCATCAGGCAAATAAACTCAGTAAATAAAACAAGCTATGAAGACTCTCCTAAAAGCTTGCAGAAAAGTGTTTTTGCTCCTCTCATTAAGTTCCCTGTTTCATCTAACTAG
Source organism: Forpus xanthops (assembly GCA_032466535.1). Classification (NCBI taxonomy): domain Eukaryota; kingdom Metazoa; phylum Chordata; class Aves; order Psittaciformes; family Psittacidae; genus Forpus; species Forpus xanthops. The sequence continues at coordinate 3,103 of JASSUY010012316.1, forward strand.
TGTGTTTACTTTACAATTATATGATCAAAGAAAAGCAAACAAGTAAAGGGCCTGCCTCCTTGGGAGCTAAGTGAAAATCTATTCAACAAATTCTTCATGGATCAGTAACATGGCTCAGATCCATCTGGATAGCTAATTTTAATTATTTTAATTTCTAATTATTTTTAATGAGATGGCTCAGAAGAAACCTTCAATCATTGCTCTAGGTAAGATGCTCAGCAAGGTCAAACAGCCTGAGCCAAAATAAACATTGCAACTTGAATAATCCCATACTCTACCAACACAGAACTGCCCAATCATCTTCCTTTTACCTTACCTTTGCCCTCTCAAAGCCACTTCCATCAAATTGTCACAATACTCACAGGGCCTCTCTTTATTTCAACTTCACAGTAAAATTTAATATAAACATCTATAAAATGAAAATAAATTTTACTAAATTTGCTAAAAAGAAATTAGGAGCTGACATGCAACACAAATTGCTCTAAGGACACCTGAGTAGAGACAGCTGCACAAAAAGCCAGGGATTAGACTGCTCAGCAGCCAAAGGATCTTTCCAACCACCACCCCTGCAGAGGTGTGGGGGTTTGCAATTATCAGCAGCATGCTTTCACCTGCCAGACTCTCTCCATTCCCAGCACCCTGAAGGCCAGCTGCATCCTTACAGCAATTCTTTCCCAGGGATGCTCTTTCTCCTGTCACCTCCTGAGAGACCACTTCAGAAAGGTGTTTCAAAGGACCTTACACACTGGCCTCCTCTGAATCACTTGAGGGATGCACCTCTTTGCCATTAACTGTAAATGAAGCTTACAAGGCTACAGTAACCTTTGCAAATACCACTTTAACAACATTTCCAATAAACCCTGTATTCAGACACTTCCAAAAGTGGCTGTAGCCTCACGTACTTTGAAACTCTCTGACAACGCAGATATTAAGTTAGAGATAGTCACAGTGATCAATACATGCCTGTAACATCCCTGTACTAAATGCAGTTACTTAGAAACCCAAAATAACCATTCATACAACCCTAAATTCCAGCTAAATAAAACATCTGAATTACCTGGGAGCAGTGTCTGAAGTTGGATGTTCTGACCATTACATCTTATGACTGCAAGGTATATATTCACATCAAAAGCTTAACAGTTCAAATGGCTTGCCCCACAAAGCCATATAAATTTAAGTAACTGTAATCAAAGAAAGGTTATAGCGCTTGAGAGGGGATATTTGTTCCCAGTAACAGATTACAACTTAAAAAAATGTTCAGTAACTTAATCCTACCGCATCAGAGACAGAAAGAGCTTCACCCTAAGAAAAAAAAAATAAATGTGAGCTGCCCTACAGGGAGTACAACACACTCAATTGAAAAATAAACAGCAAACCTGAGCCTTTCGGGGGACATTATTTTGTGAAATAACTGTCATCGCCTAAGTGCTCCTGAAATTAAATCCGAAAAAAAATAATCCACTTCAATATGCTAATCACCAACTCTTCTTGCAGCTGCTTCAGAAACACCCAATTATTTCTCTACAATATTTTACATTTTCTTACATTCAATTTTGCTTTTATATATTCTGATTAGTTTTGGTTTTATATAAACAAGCAGTCATAGGCCGTACAACAGTCAATCTCAAAAACTTGACTCAGTTCCTAGCAGATGTGTAACCTGATTTATAAGACTTTTAATGCAATAAAATTCTATTAATTAGCTACTGATGTAAATTATTTTATTTGTTGGTAAAATAAAATTTGTCACTAAGAATAGATCATTTTAGATTATAGTAATGTAGAAGTCTATTAGTCTTCAGCATTAATTCCTTACTTACCTAGGGCTTCTCCCCAAGTTGGAAAATCACACTATGCAATTACTCTGTATTTATGTTCCAGTCACTTTTGTTGTTTACTGAAGGTCAGAATGTTAAGCTTACCAATTACTCAGTATCTGCTTGTACATTTAATCTAAGACGAAAATATTTTGAAAGGTAGTGTGCGTCATACTAGCAGCTTTCCTGTAAAGCTGTGAACTCAAAAGACAGAACTAAAGCTTGACAACTCTCACACACTGAATACAACCATATTTATTCAACAGGAAAAACTCAAACCTAACTTCAAGCACAGCCTACAAAAATGGTATTCCAAGAATACAGTATTAAGTCTTAATTGATTTTTTCTTTCTGTTAATTTGTCCAAGTTCTTCCTGAATCCATAAAACTGTGTAGCATCTACATCTTAGGGTAAGCGCATTTTGAACTTAGTACTGCTTGTTCACATGGTACTCCCTCATTGTGGTGCAGGAAGGAACAGTATCCAACAGAATTCCATACTGACCTTCTACAACCTCCTTGCTTTTCATAAACCATTTTATTATCCCTAAATATTGCAGCAAACAATAATTTAAACTGTGTTCAGGATTGTGACCCACTCTCATGACTATGTGCTATGAATAACAGAAATGGTAATATGGAAAATTTAATACTGAAATTGATTGACATCTTTAAATAAAGCCACTGGAACTCTGAAGCCTCTAGACAAAGAGCCCAGACAATGCCTCAGAATCACCATCAATTGCACCAATTTTAAAGCCATATGTGTAAATATAACAATAAGGCACTTTCCTAGCATACAGGACCAGTCAGCTACTGAAAATAAACACACATGCTAGTTTTCAGGCTAATGCCTCATACAGCATACTATGCTATGTCAGAAATACTGTGCCAGCTTAAGATGTCACTGGCTCCTGGCTCAAGGAAAAGTATTCCTTACTGCTAACCTGCCAAAGCAGAGCATACTTTCATTTGAACTAAGCCAGCTCATTTTGTCCTGAAGTCCACAAGGTGACTGTGTGTAGTTTTCTAATTTGGCTCAACTGTTTCAATAATGCCAGCTGATGACAAAATGGTAACAAATAACAGGCAAGTAAGACAGGAAGCTTTGACACCCTGATCCAGCCCTGCAGATTCTGAAGCACCAATCTGATCATAGTGTAGCACACACAGTTTTTCTGAATATTGGACAGTTCAACACCAAATGCTAGTTAGTCAATCTTTTTAAGAATGAAGCACTGACAAGTCATTTGGTACTACTTTTGGCGCTACAAAAAGCCTGACACAGCAAGAAAGCCAAAACTATTTTCCAGAGTCAGCAGAGTTACAGAAAAAGCCTAAATGCACAGATGGAGTTTTCTAGAGCCTACAGTGGAAGTGAAAGACTAGATATTTTGTTTCTTCCCCTCTGCAGTTACAAGCATTTTAAATTTGCTCTAGCGAGAATAAGAAAAAACATTCAACACCACTCCTTAGTTCAGTGAAAGCAGTAAGCAATAAAAAACAGGTTTAACCTCAAGCATACTCTTTTCTTCAACTCTGACCCTTTCTATCCATGCTGAGAGAGAAAGTAAAAAAGAGCTTGTGAAAGAGGGTTAAGGAAGTCAAAAGTATTTAAAGCTTTTTTTTTTCCCCTATTTCTTCTGCATTGTTAAGTATATAAAACACTTGTATAAAAGTCTTGGAGATAAACAGAGAGAATGAAAAACTCTAGTCCTCAAGCCTGAGCCACTGATTATACTGCGGCCATTTTAAATAAGAAATTAATGGAGAGAAGGAAAAAAAAAAGAAAAAAGGACACATGATTTCTGCCTGATCTGTGACTAGAAATTAAAGAGAGTTTGTGCATTGCTGCACAAAAAGATGCATAATGGAACAAAGCCAAAACACCTGCAGTAACTGATTTACTAAAATGTTGAAAGAACAGCAAGTGCCAAGAGGGCAGGTTCTGAACCACTGGGATGTTTGGAGATGGTACAAGTTACTGAGAAAGCCTGTTTCAAAAGAACTAAGTGATTCACAAAACAGAATAACAATGAATATAGTAAAATCTCAAACCCACATGTTTTATAAATTGAAATTCCCAGCAAAGCTCTTGGGAGTTTGTGATACGCAGGAAAAGTGATAGCATGTTCTGTGCTTTACTTAAATTGGAGATGCAAAAAAATGAAATTTTAAGACTGTGACATTGGCTGAGGTTAAAGCACCTCACTTTTAAAACTGCTGGAAAATACACTTCTGTTTTGAGAAGCATTTTATCCTCAGAGATGCCCCAATTGCTCATTAATTAAGCAGTCCTTTGAAAAACCTTATACTTCCACATTTTATATTTCCACCACTCATTCAGCAAAGAACATTCACAGAAAAAAAAACATGAGTCTCTCTAAACATCTTGATTTTCAGAACAAGGTTCCTAATAAAGAGCTACATAGAGCCATACATTTAAATTGAGTAACTAAGCAACCCAATTTAAGGGGAAAATGTCCTGTCTTCTTTCCTGTGTGACTGAATTCAGAACTACAGCTGTGCAATTTCGGATAAGCTTGGCAATAACCTTTACATTAGCAGGCTTGTACTACAATTGCTCTGTATTGAAAATAGCATAAGAAGGGCTTTCACAGACTATTTTCAGCTCTTCCTGACAGACATTTTCAATTGTAGAAAACCAGGATGGAATGACAGAGAACTTGTATTTGATTCAAACACATTTGTGATACTTCTTAAACCTACATTGAATTTCTGTGCTTTGACTCAGAGTGGCTTAATTAAGCATAATTCGTAGCTCAGAAATTCAAAGACTCAAGTGAAAGATGATCTAAATGTTAAAACCTGACTGTAGCTGAATTTGGGTTTGGTTCTGGTTTTAACTCGACAAAAAGTGAGGCTTGATAGAAAGTCAAATATAAAAAGAACATAAACCAAATAAACAGTATTATTGTAAGCTCTTGTTACCACAGCCTTAGAAAACATGCTTCTAATACAGAATATACAACCTGAACAGGCAATAGATTTTACAGCTTAATTTTTTCATTTTTCCAGATCTTTTTTTACAGATATAGTATATATAAAGGGATTGGTACGTGAAAGTTGCACTGCAAATGCTGTGGATTGCTCTTTTACATTTACAGCTTTAGAAAGATACAGTACCATCCATCTTTTGGGCAATATACTTTTAGATTGAAATAACTTTACATTTTATAAGCAGCTTGGGAAATGACAGTCTTTAAAATCATACTTGTGCCTGAAAACACAAAAAAAATGATGTTATGCCAAGTAGCACCTAAAATTGCTATTACCAAAATAATTTTAAAGACCATTAAAATGCACTGGATGACTCCAGAATAACTGCAGTATCTTCAAAAGTGCTTAAACTTCAGGAGCTGGCTAAACCTGCTTTTAACCATTACTATGTACTGAACATTAAAATTTCATAGTACTTTCAATAATTTCAAAATTACATTTTTCTTATTATCAGTTCAATGCATTTAAGACAAAAACGTCATAAAGGTGGATGAAAAAGTATTTAATATTTGGAATTATACTGAATCAAGGTACTATAAGCAGATCTTCAAGTCAAAACAATTTTAATTGCAGTATAAAAGCAGACATTTAACTACTAATACATGCAACTCAGAAAAAGCAGTTTGAGGCACTTGCAGCATTTCATATTGTTGAAATGTTTTTTTATGTAAATAAGAAAGGATTAGTATTTATTAATTGAAACATGCAAAAATAGACAGCTATACTGCCTATAGATGAGCTAATAATATTTAGCTTTCCCCTGTTCCTAAAAGGTAAATTTGACTTTTAGGCTTTAGCCTCAATATTAAGGCTCGTTGCCACTGCAATCACATTCAAGTATCAGGCTTCTTATCTTCATCTGAATAGTTTTCTCCTATTTCAGTCCAGGATTCTTTTCATACACAATAGACATGGAAAACATAAGTTCACTTTCCATAGAATTTATCGAGGTTAGCTGAGACAAAAGAAAGAAGTACTAAAAGGAAGTTTAAGATTAAATTTAGGAAAAATATCATTTTTTTCCATGTACACAGAAATACTTTCATTTTTTAAAGTAGATACAGAATTTTTGAATATTACATTACCATATGTGAGTAGCATTGAACTGCATTCCTGAGAACATGCTGTTGTCAACTTTCTTTAAAAAGGAGTGCTTTATTAGCAGACTAGAAAAAAGTTGTAATGTTATGAAACCTCAAACTCCCTTTGGACTTTTAAGATTATAATCCCCACCTTAAACCCTCATCTTAAACATCAGAAACATTCACATGCTATTAAGCAAAAATAAATAGCAAAGTTGTTGGAGTACTTCAGTGGCACAATAATAAGAAGCTGTTTTGCTCCCCTGAAGTCACCTTTCCTATGCTGAGTATTGGGTGCTGTAAATAGTCCAAGAAAATTATTCTTGGTACCATATATGCCAAATATACAGCAGGTAGCCCACCCCTACCCCCACTGAAAACAGATTGTGCTAATTAACCTGCCAGTTCTAGGCTTGTTTATATTTCAAGTAATTAATTAGCTATTTTGTAAGCACTTACATATTGTGCTTATAAATACCTTTCTCATGACATCTCTAATAAAGTCAATGTTGATCAACATCTTCCTGCAATTTAATCAAGACATCAAGCAGCAGTGACAGAAGGTGAGGAAGTCGCTTTGCTGCTGGTAAAATAAAACCCCACTGCCCCCTTCACAGAAATTAAGGGAAGCAAGACAATTCCTGGCCTGAAGACACATAATCCTTCATCTCTTTGAGTACCTACTCAAACATTGCTATAATTAGAAAGTCAAAATAGGCTTCCTCAATTACATCTTAATTACAAAAGCGCAGTACAAATTTTCTCCATCTTTTTTCATGGCAAATTCAACCCTGATCTAGGAGGATAACCTACCATGTCCGAGAGCCACAAGACTTCCACTAAGTTATCTAGCACACATACCTAGAGTATTCCCTACTCCATCCCTGCAGAAATAGCCAACTGCATGTTTACAGGTTTTGATAATGTGTCTTAACTAAATCATTATTTAATTACCATTGAACTCTCTCTTGAAGCAAGACAGACATCGTGCTTTGGGTTTGAAAGCAGAAAGGTTTAGATATTTCAAGTAGAAAACACTGTATCCAACATCAGCGGCCAAAATAAGCTCTGAAAGGCTGCAAAGGTCTAAAAATATGATTTTCATCATATTTCCAAGCACATGTAATAGCAGAATACAGGACATAGCACACAATGAACCCACTACTTATAAGCAAGTTCCTGTGGCTTCATAAAGTTAACTTATTTTGCAGAGAGGATGTTGACACATTCATAGATGTAAAAACTAACTAGCCAAGGTTCCAAAAAATGTTGTACCCATCACCTCAGTGAAAAGGCAGAGAGCTGTGAGTGGAAAGCAGGTTCCAAAGTTGCAGATAAAAGGTACTTTCTCCTATACACCACCTGAGTCATATTCATTTGCATGTCCCTCATTCATGAAAAATGCAAAATAGTAAGACTTTACAGCAAGTGTCACTCTTTGAAGCACCTGTTTATTAAATTATGGTCCAATGGACTGCTTTCTGTCCATCATAGATCTAGCCTCTGTCTAAAGGTCCAGAACCTGTGAGTTAATTATAAAAGCAATAAGGGCTTTAACATTGAACATATTGTATAATATTTTGCTCATTAAAACAGGTATCAAAAGTATGCATCTAATCAGAAGAAAAACAATCTTAATTTTATAATTAAAATTCTTCCCATCTACAATGATAATCATATATCATTCTTATAGGCGTTGTACTTAGGCTTCCCATTCCCTCAGTTTATTATTCACGTTTTCATGTAAATTCACAAAACATCGCCCAGTTCTAAACACAATTTGTCTGAAAAAAAATGCATGGCAGGATGGGAGTGGGAATACAAATCTTATATGCAAAGTTAGTACTCTCTGCAAAATGTATTTTAGAATAAAAAAAAAAATGGCGGTGAAAAGCATGAAGTTGTAACCTAAGCCTTCTATGAAGCATCTATTTAATAAGCAAACTACAGTCTAAGATGAAAGAACAAATTTATAGCAAAGGCCATATCTATGGCATCATCTGTTACTCCTGCCCGAATTTCTTTATCATTGTGTTTGGAAAGCTTGGGCCCTATTAACTAAAAAATGGTCTGGTAAATATCAAAGTTACAGCTTTTGCTTATCTTTGAACAAATTTAAGCTTTATTAAAATAAACTTACTGGTTTTATGTATCTCCCCTATAGAGTAACTATGTGAGAAAAGATGTACGAAATGAGACAAAGGACTGCTTGGCTCAGAACCCTTCAACAGATAATGGTCACTAGCACTGAGCTGAAGAAGATTCCCTAGATGTGCCAAGCACATCAGAACATGGGATTGAAGCCAAACAAAGTAGTTGGTGCTCATGTGTGGGCTCTCTAAGCTCTAAACACTAAAAGACTTCTCAGAAACATACACTTCAGAGAGGACTTTTTTTTGTGATTTGTCAGGGGGAAGGGGATGTTTTGTGGGTTTTTTTTTTTTTTGTTAATATTGTTGTTATTATTATTACTGCTTTTTTAATAACAGCAGTGAAACTGAAGTCCAAGCGCAATACAGCTGCTGTCTGAAACCTTTATCATCAAACAGATAAATTGCAAGAAGAGAGTTGATACATTTCTGCTACATTGAAAGAGACATTTCATATCCCTTGCAATATGAGTCCAAAGCCTCATATTTAATTCTCTAATTTTTATTCATTTAGAAAACAGTTTCAAAAATAAACACCTCATAGGACATACTGATTACCACCAAAACCTCTGTCTATCACTAATCTCTGGGAGATTTGAAGATACAGAAAAAAATATCTTTCCCTGAATAAAAAAAAAAAAGAAAAAAAAGGAAAAAAAAAAAAAAAGCACAGTGGTAGTACCTTTGTGCTTCCCAAGATACCAAATAGCAAAGAAATGTAATTAAAAAAGTTAACGAATCTACTGCTTGTGCTAATAATGAGTATAAGTAAATTAACATAAAATTTAAGTTCAGCTTTTTATTCAAAGGCTATCAACATTTCAAAAAAAGAAGAGGATACTTGATGGCAGAAATTAAGATTGATCATCTGCTCTTGTAAAGATACAGTTCTCCTCAGTGTTCTGGTACTTAAGAAAAACAAGAAGTACCAAAGAAATATCCAGGTTCTGCCCACCACTGATCATACCTTTCCCCTCCAAACAAATACATACACACAAACACTTCTCAGTGTTTGACTAGAGAAGACAAGTATTAGTAGGTGTACTTCTTAAGTCAGTCCAATCCCAGTGCATATTCAGGGAAGTTTTACACCAGCAAGGATGGGCAAAGAATGGTTTTTTTCTTAAATTCAAAAGATATAGTGAAAATTTAGACCTACCATCTGCATCAAGGCCAGCAGCAGGAGGGCAAAAGTGATGCCTCCAAGCTGGGCTGTTTCATTTCTATAGCTGGAAATACAAGGACACAGAGCAGCTTTCAAATTCCTCCTATAAGGATTCCACCTATGAGATAGCATTGAAAATAATCTTGCAGATGAGACAGCAATTGGACAGGTATTTCTGCGGGGATTAAATGCACTCTTAGCATTCAGTAGTGGCAAATGCTATTCCCCTCCTAATCTCATTCGACCTTATTTTTTCCTTTTATCTAGCATACAGGCACTGATAAAGTAGCACACCTAACACAAAAGTATTTAGTTTCTACTCCATATACCAACTGACTGTAGTGGAAAGGTTGATTAATTTTTTATTATCCAGATGCACAATTGAAAATAAATCCCAAACCACTGATTACAGTGGAAGAACAAGCAGATAAGGCATTTTCTTTTCATACCTCTACTATTTAATTATACAAAGGTTCTACCCACAAAGACTGTAAGAAAACAGCTGAGCACAGCTTTGAGACATTTTTGGTATTATTTTATAATTATGTTTGTTTATATTCTTCAAGTATAAATTTTTTTTTCAAGATTTTGAGTAATGAAGAAAATGGTTGTTTATCTGAAGCCACTCAGTTTATCTTTTCATGTCAGTATGTTCATAACTATTTTAATAATCAGACAACAGATTCACTGCCTATATGGAACTGTGTGAAGACCACACTTGTAAACGTCTGGCTTTACCTGTAGTTTGTATACTGAGCAACTCGGAGACATTAGAATACAGTAGTGTCCATCACATTTCTTTGAGCACCCAGAATGTTATTGGCCAAGCAGAAACTCTCACTACCTGTTAATCACTGTCACCTTAGCAGAATAAAAACACTAAGGCTTGAAGACAAAACAAAACTGCTAAGCCCCTGGAGATGTAAAACCACTAGCCATGCCACTATACACAGTGGTGTTATGAACTAAACAGATAAAATTGTAGATATGAGGAGCAATTGACTTGAGCAGCATCCCAGGAGCAAGCTTCTGTGTCTTCCTGATTAGCTTCATTCAATTATGTCTCCTTAATTGCTCATATGGTAAAGCTCATTAAATGAAAAATAATATTGCTTTCCTGCAGGTTGTGCACTTGAGATTTGAAAAACGGACACCACCGGGGTACCTTTGAGATGATGCCAGAAAGACTTCACAGAGCAGTTACAGTACAGTGAAAGTCAAGTTGACATTTTTTTGTGGCTGTAACATCCTCAGTGTCATCGTGAAATCAGTGACAGAGTATTCCTCAGGTTTTTTTTAAACAACTGGTAAATTTTCACTTTAAAATCATTCAACTTTCCTCCCTCCTCCTACCTTCCTCGTATCTCCCTCCCCCCCCCGCAAGATAACCAGAATTTTTGAGTTTCAGCTAACACAGAAGTTCATAATTTTAACAGCACCAGAAAACAAAGCAAATCCTCAGTCTTGTCTTTAGCATTATGTTGTTAACCTGTAACTAATATAGCCCAGAAAAATGGGCTTCACAAAGCCACACATTGCAACTTGCTCAGTTCTTTTTGCTGAATTCAAGTTTGCCCTTCATTATCTGTTCACCCAGAAATTATTCAAGAGCATTTCTAAACAAAAACTCTCTCCTATTCCCAAACCATATCAATACCACATTGCACATGTAGAAACAGCATGATTTTTACAAAAGACACTATGTTGTTATGCAGATAAGCAAAGAGGAGGTATGTTTTATGGTAGATTTTTCCATCTATTTTCTTTTTGTTGTGTCCCCCCTACCAAAAACATGGAAGTAACTCCAAGTTAACGGTCCTAACTCTATCTCTATCAAGTGAAAGCATCTTCTTTACATACTGTATTACTAAGCAGGAATTGCAGATGACCCTTTTAAATGACCTGGAATAGACTTCCTATAAGTCAAATACACTTTATGAAAGTCTCACAAGAAACATGTCTTACTGAACATGACGGTTTAGTGAAGAAAAAAACTGTAAAAAAATCTCTATCAACAAAGACATTAAAACAACATATTTGATGTCTACTGCTGAAATAAATCTAAGGCTATGAAAATTTGCTACAGCTGCATGTTATAAAATAGTAGAAATATGTTCAAATACAAATTATGTATATTGTACTCCCACCTAAAATAACACAACTCCAAAATAACTAGTAAAAGGTCAATGACACAGCTCACAGAATGCACTTAGCATATGAAAAAACTTCAAATGTTCCCCTAATGACCTCCTCTTATGTACAACACAATATTTACCAAATAAGATGGCATTTGCCACCTTAAAAAAAAAAAAAAAAAAAAAAAAAATTAAGAAAATCCCTTGAGCAACTGCTCTGCTGTAGTCAAGCAGGGAAAAGGGTTCAAATAACCATTTAGATGGTTCTCTGAAGGAAAACATCATAATTTTCTCTCTAGAGCCTCTTACCAGAAAATTCTCCATCTGCATTAAATGCTTCTTTTATTTGATACTTAGCATTAAACATTTTATATAAAAACTTTAAATTATTAGAAAGCTAAAAACAGCACCGAGATTTTCTCCAATTAATTTTGCAATAAAAAAAAACAGTAAAGGAGAACTTGGAAAGCCTAAAAAAAAAAAAAGGCACCAAAGGGAAACAGAGCTCAAGTTTCTGACTTCTGCATCTGAAACTTTGCATACTAAATAAAAAGGTCTATTACCAATGGCTCAAAAAGCAAAAACCTTGTAGTAAAATTACCATGCTAAACCATGGAGAAAATCATGACACAAACTTGAAGGTAATGGTTTTCATGCTTATACATCTAAAACCTTGAGATAAAACATCAGATGCCATGGAATTACAGGTTATAACAGCAGTACAAATCTTGTTCTAAATTCTACAGACGTCGTAATGAACATTAGACTACAGAGAATTACTTCCCCATTTTCTGAGAAGTAAGACTCAGTTTATTTTACAGGAGATTTGTTTCTCTGCACTGACTACTGAGTACTGACAGTGTGGGGGCCATGGA
>JASSUY010012318.1:0-14764 GCA_032466535.1 Forpus xanthops
AGAGGAGGGCCACGAGGATGATCAGGGGACTGGAGCACCTCCCCTATGAAGATAGGATGAGAGTTGGGGCTGTTCAGTAACGTGTTTGTGACATTTGCAGATGTTTAAGATGTCCATAGTTGGACAGGAGTGGTCTAGCCATTTTAAAAGGATGTTTCTTTTGCATTTTTGCTCCTTAGGATTTTCACTGTACAAATTTTGAGAGTAGAAATGCCCTCCAAAACAAAGGGTGTCTCCCACTCACATGACAGATGTCCCCATCTACATTTTTATGCATTATTAATACCAGGATGTCAGCAGGGTTTCTGGTTCTTTTTTTTTTTTTTTTTTTTTAATAAAAGAAGAGGCTGAAGTTTCACTCTAAGAATTTGTCTTCTTAAGGTGAACTAGATAATGCAATACAGAAAGCTTAAAGGCTTACAATGGACAAAATAAAATGCACAGTGAGATTTTCATTAGATCCCAGAAGCTCATTATAAAGATAGAGAAGCACAAGAACTTGATCCTAGAAAGGATTTTAGAACCACTTTCACTGAATATTTTTCATAAGAGATAAACAAAACTGTCAGGAGGTGCAACCAATTTGGTGTTGGAGTTGTGGTACTGACCACATTGTGACAATGGGATAATTTTCTGCCCTCTGGGTTGATACCCAGAAGTGCTATATCTTTCGTGATTCTAGGTGCCAAATTAGTGATCCATTAACCCCTTCAGAACCTCCACCCCTGAAGACAGCCCTTTTACTCCTGGCCAAAGCAGTCACCCATTGTGTAGGACAATCCTCTAAAGGGATTTCAGACCAAATATGAAATTCTTCTGGGGTCAAAATAAGACATTTCTTAATCTTATTTTGACTCCAGATGTTCTCTAAAGAAATAATGTGCCTAGCTTGGGCTCTGGATTCTCCTATAGTTAGTCACATGAAGGTCAGTGTCTATCTAAATGCCAATCTTCTGTAACTTTAATTGGCTTATCATTCTTATTGCATTTAAATTAGCAAAGTATAATTAGATTGAATTGACAGTTACTGAGGTAAATGTTGTAGCAGTTTATTAATCAGTTGTGTAGATTGCTGGTGTGAATTCTTCAGGAATTTCATGAAAAATATCACAGATGTCTTAAGAGATTAATGAGAATAAAACTGTCATTAAATTAAACTGAATTAAAATGTTATTTGTTTAAGGCATGTTGCAAACATGAAATTTGTAACTCTCACGTCTTTGATCTCAGTTGCAAAATAATTTTCTTGGGCGACACTGTTGTGTTACACACAGTGAATGTCACTTATCTACTGACTAGTTTAGTAACTAGGTAACAGACTACCTAAGGAAATCTAGCTGCTCAGTTTTGGTGTTGATGAGAAACAACAGCATTTAGCTTAATTTCTGGTGAAAATACGTTATTTGCTATTGTCAGTCTTGAAAACTCTTACTGAAAACTGCACATAAAGGGACTTTTTTGTTAGCATAACTGCCCCCAATTAAACGATGTCAGTTATAACTATGTTAATAACCTATATCCAGCTATGCATCTTACCAACATACAAACGTTATGGTAAAAAATGTGTTTGGAATTTATTTTAAAATATGAGCAAGTTGACTCAACAAGGAATATTTCATATCCTCTATAACTGCATTCATTCCATAGTACTAAAAGTAGTGAAAACACAGTGCCTTTGCATTTTTACCAATAAGATCAACAAATGCAGTGTAGCAGCTTACACCAGTACATAGATCAGTGATACGAAGACATCACTCTTACATAGCCACTTTTCTGGCCATAACCACATTTTCTGCAGTTCCCCACTTGCTGGAAGCACTGCAGTAATGTGCTTTCATCAGGGGGTTTTGAGTTAGACAGTACATTATTCCATTTGCCTTTGTCAAAATTAACTCTCATGTGATTCTTGCTGCAATTACCAGAAGTGAATTGTTAAGTCATTATAGGAAGGCTTTTGGTTATATTCTCAGCTGCCTTTTTGCAGAGAAGGAATTCCCCCTATGCTGCTTTCCGGGCCTGACTCTGTGAGGGAGGGAAGGAGTTGCTCTGTATTTTTCAACCATCATTATTTCAGTGGGAATTGAGGGTTCAATGTTTTACAGAGCTGGTGAGCTTAAGCTATCCCAGGATTCAACCCCATAATTTTGCAGGGAAGGATGTAAGTGGGATTCCAAAATCCAACCCATTGTATGTGTACTTGGAAAAAAAAATATTTACTGCTGTATATCAGCAGTGATTGATGCATGGATGTACTAAGGGATAACAAAGAGATGCTGTTGCATTTAATTCATAGGATAATGGTCAATAAAGACTAAGTCTACAGTTAAGATGCAGAAGATATGTGTGGTCTGTAAAACTTGCACCAGCAGCAGTATGTGACCTGAAGAACTGGATCTATTTGAAATTTGGTAGCAGTATTTAAACATGGTGATCATTATGTCCAGATTTTGCTTTCTGTCTTGGATTAAGTAATATTACATAGCTGTAACTGCTTTGGTTACTTTTTACCCAGATGCTAAGTAATCTGGTTTGTTTTGTTTTTTTAAGATTATCTTTTTGAGAAAGAATGACAGGTAGTTTGTTATTTCTGGATATTTGGCTGCAGATCCAGAATCAGCAAAGTTCAACCTCTTTCTCTTCAGAACATAGTCATAGAATCACAGATTCACAGAATGGTTTGGGTTAGAAGAGACCTTAAATCTCATCTAGTTCCTATCCCCCTCCCATGGCCAGGGACACCTTCCGCTAGAGCAGGTGGCTCAAAGCCCCCTCCAGATGGGCCTTGAACACTTCCAGGAATGGAACATACACATCTGATTCTTTTATCCGCAAAGTACTACTGACTCATCTTGCTCTGGAAACAGAAGATCAGGTGCAGAAGGAAGTGAAAAATAATTCCTGATAATATGTGAATCTGTGAATTAATAAACTCTAGCTGAACCCAACCTTGGATGAAAAAATCCCACCAAAAACAACCCACCAATGAGTCATCTTGAAATGAATCACCCTAAAAACCAAACTTAAGCAGAAAAGGTTATGAGTACAATCTAGAAACTTAAACCCAAACATCACAGAACAAAAAGAGTTTTCAGTCTACCACATGAGCAGTGCTCAAGTCTCCATAAAGTTGTTTTTATTTGTTTCTGATGGTGATTTAATGTGGAAGACACTTGAGTGCTACCACCTCTGACCAAGAGATGCGTTGTGGAACTGTGTCTACCTGCTCTACCTTGATGAGGTTTGGAGACACAAAGCAGGGGTCTCTTCTGTAGTTCTGAGGCTCCTTTTATTTAATTCTTCCCAGTCCAGAAGTGAATTTATCAAATGGCATACCCAGCTCCAAAGGCAAATTTCAGATTACCGATTTTGCTGTGAAATCTAGCATTTTGTAATGAGTTTGAAGAGAGGATGCCAGAGAGCATTTTCTTTCTTACAAAGTAGGAACCTTCAATAATACATTTTTAAGAGAGTAATTTGTTTAATCCTGAGAGACAGGTCCAATAATCTAAGGTCATTTAAGTGAAAAGAAGTTGTAGAGAAAGTCAGAGCAGCGTCACCTGGGTCAGAACAAACATTTAAAGAAGTAGCGTGTTAATACTTAAAGAATTTATTCATGTATTTTTTATAACTTCTAGCTTTTGTAGTTGAATGTAATGAATGGATCTCCAAGAGGTTGAGTCATCATGCCCGTAGCTGATGCCAGTTTCCAGGCATTAACTTCAATTATTGATGCTTTCCCTAATAGACCTGACAGCACATTTTTAAAGTAAAGGTTCTGTCTCACTAAAGGCATGCCCTCATGCTGGGCATGGTGGATGTCCCAAGCAGAGGTGAATGCAGAGCTTCCAATTGCTCTTTAAATGATAGCTTTGTTTCTCAGTTGTTGTTCTTTAATTACTTGGTGCAATGCTTTTACCTCTAGGACAGGTTGTCTTTGATGATGTTCATAACTGGAGAAGCAAACCAAGTGTGAAGGGCTTAAGGGTCCTTCAAAACCTGTGAAGTTGCTTCAGAAGGCAGCACGGTGTGCTGTGTAGTTTCATGAGAATGTTGAGCAGCAGTTTCCAGGCTGATATATGTGCCCCAAGAATTTTCTATGACAGTGTTTTGTACTTCATAGTGCATCGCACCTTCAGTATGTTTCAGCATTTTTCTAAAGAGTACCTTTTTAAGCAAGTAGCTAGGCGTTCATTTCATTAGAAGAAAAAAGAATAGGCAGTGAAAGGTGCAATGACTTGTATGTAAGATTTAGAGGTAAATGGAATTGAAGAATTCTTGGCGCAAGTTGAAACCAAAGTTATGTCTTAATTTACAATTTTACTCTAATCAGTACAAAGTTATCTGTAAATCCTCTGTTCTTCACCAGCAGTGGCAGTGGGGTGTGAGAAGGAGACGGGTCTCAGTAAAGAAACGCCTGACAATAAATGACTAATAAAATAGCTCTTTAAATGAGGCATAATAAAAAGTGGAACGTAGATAGGGAATAAATCCCCTTCAGATGCTGGGCACCCTGTTGCTGTGTAGCGCCAGACAGAAGCCAGATGGACTTTCCCATGGCATGTTGTGCAGAGCCCCTCCATGGGGAGAGGTTCCTTCTTTCTAGGCATTTGAGGTATTATTTCCTACAAGAAAACAAAACAGCTCTAGTCATAAAGGATATTCAGGTAAGAACTTCTTGCTGTACTTTTAGATAAAGATAAGGCTGTGCAGATGAAGTAATTGCCAGTATTGAGGGGGGGCTGCCCACAGGCTCCACTGTTGCAATAAGGCGGCTGAGGTTGTCCAGCAGCCAAGGGACATGGTTCAGCACAGCCTGGCCTGATGGCATGCAGTGCATTAACTGCCTGCTCATGTTAATTATCCTGTGGACCATCAAGTCCTCAATGTAGAGTGGTCCCCTGGTCAGGATAGATACACCTTCCTGTCTGGAATTGTTCTTATTTGGATTTGAGAGTGAATAACCATACAGCAAGTTCAATCTGAGCCACACGTTTTGATTGCAGCATCCTGGCAAAGAGAATCCAAATCTTGTGTGTAAGCTATCTCTTTTACTTAGGTGTGAAGGGAAATGGCGTTACATGTGCATTTTATTGTGTGAGATCAGTCAGAGCTCAGTGTAATTTTCTTCTAAAGGTAAAAACATGGAGGAATTTTGACGTGTGAACACAGGGGTAAAGTTTGTGAAAGCCCATGGGGTTTCAATATGCATTTTGAAAATTCTAAGTACCTATTTGCATCCTCAGGTGCCTAAATACTGTCAAAGAACTGGCTTCATGATTTTACTGTTTCATCTTTGAACAACCAACATTAAAACTAATTAACACATCCCAGGAACCTGACAACAGCTTTTCTGTCATCAGATTTAATTATATTTTGTTTCTGCATTGTTTCCCAGAGCTATAGCTTTAATGTTTTGCCTGCAGGGTTTCAATCATATTCTTGCAGATTTGCTATATGAAAAATATTGCACAATATGCATCTTTCTAAGGTAAAGTTTTCTTCAAATAACAGATTAAAATCAGACCTGGTTATAATACTCCTAGGTATTAGATAAATCAATCATTTCTAAATGCTACTGGCATTAACTGGAGTCCTCTGGTTGACTTTCGTGTTTTGCATCAGGTCATGATGAACAGATAGCTAGACAGTGATGATAATGAACCAATTCATTGTACCAATTGGTATAATAAACCAATTTCATCGCTAATTTAACCGTATCCCCTTCCATAGAGATGCTGCAAATATATTCACTTGTGGTATTAAAACCAATGTTGATTTTGTGAGAAATCTGCCCCATTTGGAAAATGGAGATGAAAGGCAGATAGTGAAATGTGCATCAGTTACATGATAAATGTAGCAGCAGAACTTGAGAGAGAGGTTTAACAGGGAAAACAATAGAGGTTTTTTTTTTTGTAAGTTTCTTATTTTTATGTTATGCTTAACTATTAACCCTGCTACTTGTATCAGTCTGATGGGTTTTTTTAAAACAGTTATCCTGGTAGTTGTCTTTTGGGTATAAATGAAAGCATGTAATAGCCATAACCTGAGGTTTAATGCATGTCACCCAGGGGCATGTTCATTAGTAATCTAAACTCCACTGCTGGCTGGTTACAAATAAATGAAAATGAGTATGTTAGGTCCAAATTAAAATATCAGTCACATCAAACAGAGTTAAAATTTGGTTTAATTTCAGTTTGATTAAACTGTTATGAACTATTGGAAGAGGAACTTTAATTAGTTTTTAAATGTTCTTATGCCTCCAGAGTTACTGGAAGAAGAGAAACCAGTTTTAACTGAATGAAGGTTGTCAAGAGGGAACACTTTTCATATTTTTTATCAGATAGAAATCCCAATTTTCATTTTCCGTAGAGCACAAAGCGTATGTAAGAACACAGTCTGTTCTGGACTGATCTACATTCAGAGGTCTTCAAAACTGGTTGTATTAATATTAAGCCTGTAAATTCCTGGTTTCTGACTTCTGCCATCATTTAAGTCTCTGCTTTCTTTTGCTGATTGTATGAGGGACTCTCAGTTAGTAACTGCATGTCTTATTTTTATAATAATGTTAAGGAAATAATTTTTTTCCTGTTACCTGGATACAGTAATACCTAAGTTCTTCTAACTGGGTCTGTGTGGCCTTTGTTACTGTTACACATCAACCACATCAAAATATTCTAAGCAGAGCAGTATTAAGGCCTCCGACTCTTCATGTCCTTGGGTGCATCACAAACGATGGTGCCATTAGCCAGAAATACCCACAAAAATTTGGAACTAAAGAGCGTGAATTTTAAATTACAGGAAGTACAGGGACTCAAAATCTTTATAGAAAAAGCAATGCACCTCAAAAAATTATAGGCTCCCTAGGTTTAATAATTATTCTTTCTAACTGATGATGGATTTCATGATATGCTTATAAATTCTTATTCCATTCAGTCAACCCTTTTATTCTTCCCTTGTCGGTGTAGTGGCTGCCACAGGTGGCTGAAGGGTGTGATCCCAAACATGGTTTTCCCTGTTGTGATGGCCTTGAACTGTGAGTCTGATGACAAGAGCTGTAAAGCCATATCAGCAACAAGGTACCAAGTTAATGGAACTGTGGGGAAGGTATTTCCTGAGCAACTTCCAGGGTTTAAATTCTTGTTCCAGCCTTCAGCTGCTCCTGTTTGAATTCCAGGCACCTCCTTTCACCTAGGGAACCGCACCAGCAAGTTCTCTTAGGATGTTTTTATATCATATAGCGTATGCTATAAGTTGAAAAGAGTTGTGTAATCTCTGAAGGTGTTGAGACCATTGAGAACTGTTCAAGAACCAATTCCTGGCAATTTTTATATTTCTGAATCTGCCTTCTCTTTTTTATATGACTGACCTTCTTTCAACCTTCTTGAAGTCCAAAAATACGTTCTGGGGCTTCTTTTGGCAACCTCAGATAGAAACCTGGCTGCTGAGGAGCATTAATCATGTACGTCCATAATGCTTAATGTTCCATTACATTTGCTGTTTAGTTTTGCTTTTAGATCTAAGCACATTACTAATGTATACTTGTAGTTAAAGCCCAAATGTGATGCGGCCTTACGTTTTAGAGCAACTCAGCAACTTTGGCTGAGGGAAAAGGATTTCTTCCCAGCATTATTTCTAGAAATGTGATGTGTTGAAACCTATTTTTAGAATTTTTCTAACTTTTTTCCTAAATATTCCCTTTTTCCGTGAGAAGGTTGGAATACGTCAGCCATTCTTAGCAGCAATTTGTGGCTGAACTTGTTTATGTAATTTTTTCAAAGGCAACAGATTTGATCAAATAATATTTTTGCTTCAGGGATATTATGAAATAAAAATGCACATTTCATATTAAAAGTGAGATTTTGAAGTAGAAGCTTTAAACTTTCACACTTGGAATAGGTTTGGAGTTTTCTGGTGTAAGTGGTAAGAGAGAGGAGAAACCAGAGAGAGAGATATACTCAATTGCTATCGTTAACGATCCATGTCATCCTGTCCAAATCTCTTACGTTAATTTGCTTGTTGCCAGTATACAATCTATGTGCAGGGAATTGCTTGTCCTGTCTCTGCAATCTCTCTGATGCCAGCACAAGTTTGCGTTGGCTGTGCAGGAAACTGAAGTGAGGACTTAATCCAAGTTGAAAAGGATCCAACAGCAGCAGGAAGCAATAAGCTCCCCAGACCAGTTTGTTCTCATAATTGCTTTTGCCAGCAGAAGATCTGATGTAGGTGCAGAAATAAGCAGCAGCAGAGGGAAGTGATATAATTTCTGGTTTATTTGATCTAGAGTAGAACTTTGGTGAGCAATCAAGTCCCTAGAATTGCTGGTTTGGGGACAAAGTATTCCTTGTCGATCTGCATAGTACACCAAACAGAAGAATCCTGCCACTTCTGGTTCCTTCTCATTCATGTAAATAGATTCTCTCTTTTGCTGGTTTACTATTTCTAATTGTTTTTCCAATATGTTGTCAGGTCTCCCATCCTGTTTCTTTCTAGACTACATTAGGTTTAGTCTCCTTAGTATCATTGAAAGATTGAAGTGTTTGAAAAGAGATTTCGTGCACATTGAATGTACTCTTTGTGAGTAGCAAACCAGTATCTAGTAGTGATCAGGCTTTGCTGTGTCTAAGAATGTGTAGGGTTCCCACCAGCAGAGTGGTCTCCTTCCAAAGATGCAGTTTTTAATTGGGATGCTGGTGACGTCTGGTTCGAAGTTTGCAGAAAGGATTTCCCATGGCAGATGTAAGCTGGTTTCTGTTTCCTAACAAGTAGATGCAGAAAAAGCCTCATGACTAGGAGAATATATCCATGCCCTGCGTTTCCTACTGGAAAGTTAGCTCTTTGCTAATTTTCTATCTTTCTAACTTTGAGATGAAAAGGAAATAGCGCTCTGTAATAGCGATAAGCATTTAAATACCAGTCTGCATGCTTGTACCTCTTTGTAGAAAGCAGGGCAAACCCTATTATTTTAAGTCAACTAATTATATTGAAATAACATTGTGAAACTATAAAAAATCAGCTTTTACTCAACGAAACCTCAACATGTAACTTGAGGTGAAGTTGAGTAACTATCCAAGAGACACATTGGAGACTAGTATTGACTCAGATTAGAGCCTATGAAAAACCCTTGATTTCACACAAACCTCAGCAAATTCTGCTCTGACTTCACCTAGCAGTCAAATTACTTCAGAAAAGCAATCTGATATTACAGGGAGGAAATTGTCCACCAGGTGGTGCTGCCTGATAGAGAATGGGCCCAGTCAGGGCAGAAAGATAAAATCGCTTTGGGAACTCCTCTTAAAATGATTAGCGGTAAGAAAGTTCTCAAGTAATTGGAGCAGGAACCGAAATAATTGCTGAAATGGCAACTTCTTTCTTAGAATGGGTATGGTATTTTATAAGCAAATGATTCAACTTTCTGTGTTTTTTCGCTATTGCCGCAAGCTGGCTGAAAGCAGATATAATCTAAAGTGGAAACTGAAGAACGGTGTAATTTAAAGATATTTACATTTTATATAATCACACAAAAATCTGTATGCGTGATTACATCTCACATTTAATAACTGTAGTTATGTACTCATGCTTCAGTAGGAAACAGTTTCAAGCAAACATGCCTCTTATGTTTGCATAAATTTCTCACCTGATTTAGCCATTACACGCTTCAGTTTATTTTGGAGTAAATCTGATAGCTTTAAATAAGTTGAAATCAAAGATTCGGTTTAGTTTTATTTTGTTTCTCCGAGATGTTGTCCCGTTTGTCCGGTTACCCCAGAAACATAGTTATTCACGGTGTTTGCTATATCTTTCTGCTTTAAGTGCTCTTACATTCCCTTCACTTTTTTATTCACGATGCATCTTGGTTTCCCCTTCATTATCCTGTGACTGCTTCATTCTTTACCACAAGGGATCAGTATTGCTCCCACTATTTTTAGGGTATTTCCTAGCTAAGCAATGCTGCTGTTTAACTTCAGCCCCAGCAAGCAAACCATTCAATTGTGAACCCTAAAGCTCCAGCCTGCTCTTCTGTAGCAAATTATCTTGAACACTGAGACAGAAGTTTTAAAGGAAAACAAGATGCATAATTACCTGGTGCCTACTACATATGTGTATTATATTCATATGGTCTTTGTAATGAACATACCAAAGAACAGCTGTACTTGGTGGTTTTGGAACAGTTTCCAAAATCTCAAACCCCAAAACCAATGGTAAGCAATTTCAGGTGGACAGAGGGTTTGAACAGAACAATAAAAATAGTAATTAGGAGCCATGCAAGTGCATTTTACAGGAAGTCAAACCCCAATTCAGTGATCAGACTAGATAGGAGTTCTCTGGAAGCATTATGAGAGGTCATAAAGTAAGAATTAAGAAACAATCAGGAAAACCAGGGAGCATTTCTGGAAAGGTGACAAGGCAAAGAGAACAAACCTGGAAAGACCAGAAAGAGATCTTGTTCTCTGAACTGTCTGACAGTGGTTCTAGACCACTTTTAAATACAATTGATTAAATACTTAAGTTCAACTTAGAAAAGAGAATTGCTTACTATATATTTCTGTTCTCTTTTGTGGGAGGAGCTTAGCAAATGAAAATCATGTTCTCTGTGATGATGCACAAATATTTTTTTGTTCTTGGAGCAATTAGGAGGAATTTTGATAAGAATGTGGTCTTGCATCACATTGAAGACATCTTGTATCACTTTCGAGGTCTTTGGACAACTAGTGCTGGTTGACCAAGTTTAAAGATGTCGGAAAAAAGCAGATAGTAACTGAGTTGCTCGGAAATTTGGATACAATTTTTTATGCCTTTGTTATAGATACACAAAAAGGTATGGAGAGCAGGTGTGGCATTTTTACAGGTCACTGCATAGCACCCCAGGAAATATGAAACCTGGAAGTGCTGCAGCTTTATTAGAAGACAAGTGACCATGAAATCCAGCTGCAATCTGGCAAGTAGCCACAAGAGCTAAAATTAACCTGTGTTTGTATCATAAAGAGGAATATCAAGTTAGACTTGAATTAAAGAGAAAAATTGGGAAGATTGAAAGAAGAGCTGCAGGAATGGTTAAGGAATAGAAAAAACTATATAAAAATAGCAGGAGAGCAGGATTCCCCAAACATGCTGAGAAATGAGATGAGCCCTTGAAAGACTGGTATGGTCTGGTTTGGCTCAGGTTGGCTTCCTGCAGAGCCAAGTTTGGTCCCTCAGCATTCATGTTGCAGCTAATCTGCCCGTGGCAAACTGATGAGGGCTAGTTGCCCATGTGAAATGTCCCAGTGACCAGAAACTGAAAGAGGACAAATTCAATTAAAAAGAAGATGTGTTTCTGAAAACTGAGTGCTATTGACCATGGGAATGACCTCCTTGAGCTTCTCTGCCAGTGGAAATACTTTTAGCAGAGATAGACTTCTTTTCTTCTTGAAGCTAAGTGTTAACTGAAGCAGGAATTAATTTCTCCTCTTTGTGCAGGTGTTTTGCTATTGAAGCTTTTGCTAATCTTGAAAAACAATAAAAGCATTTCATGTGATTATGTGAAAATTTAAAATACTTGCCCTGTAGTGCATTTCTAAATGAAAGCAGCTTTGCTTTCAAAAAATAGTGTAATTATTGTTTTAATAGATATAACCAATGAGTATAAAAAGTAGACAATTGTGTTCTCAACACAATATATGTTTATCATTAAATTTATTCTACTGTGTTTATGCTGAGATTTTATATTTATTCCACTGCATTTTTTATATATATTAAAGTGTGAGGCTTCATGTAATTGCATCTTTAAAACCATTAAGAAATATTTTACTAAAAAAACAATATCTGTCATTATTCTTCTATTCTGTCATGTTGATTCATTTTTAGCAATTTAGACAAAATTTATTATTTAAACTGATGGAATAACTGTAAGTGTAGAAGTGCTTAAAATCCTTGGCTAAGCGTAAGCAGCAACCATTAAAGCGTATGAAGGCCAAGCACCATTCCCTGTTAAATATATAACCACCAAATACATTTCATCTAGAAAGAACCTCAATGCACTGTGAAGCACTTTGTAGTGTGCATAACAACTACATTTATGAAAAGGGTATGACTTGTGGCACACTTCGACTTAGTTTCATCTAAGTCTAGAAAAGCTTGTCTAGAAGAACCAATGTAGGAACTTGTGCTTTCAACCCCGCACACCCTCCACGTTTCTCTAACTTATTCTTCCTCTGACGGATGGTAGCTGTTGGTGATAGCGTAGCCCTGAGCTTGAGTGCACATCTCCTTATCTCCTCCCTAGCAGGCACAGTTGGAGCCAATGTAGTGACATGGCTGCTGGACTGCAGTTTGCAGACAGCTGGCTTTAAGCATGGGCAGAGCAAATGGTTACATTCATCTGGACAGATTTCCTCTGGGATGCCAAGAAGGTAGGTACCAGAACAGCCCTTCAGCAGCTGTAGGTGTGGCCAAACATCTGACTTTGCTTTAATTCATATGAAACTTGTTCTGCTGACAATTGGAATTACATGATATTACTTCCCGATCTTGATTATGGAAGACATCCCTTATCTTTTGTCCTTCAGAATTTGTTCCTATGACTTAGACAAAGTCAATGGGTTCAAATACAATGAGAAGAGAACCTTTGTAATTTTTTTGCATCAATGCACACCACAGACTCCCTGCTGTATGATCAAATACAGTTTTGTGCATGCTGTTGTCTTGTTGGAAGTTAGGAAGTTCTTTCAGGGTAACCTCACAGTGACTTATCAAGGACGTGCAAACCTCCAAATAGATGCAATTACACACCTAATTGAATAAAGCTGGTACTATTTCATTTCTGTATTACAGAAGTAACTGTGGGTAAATGTGTGTCTGAGTATGTGTGTGAGAAAGAAAATGAATTTCACAGCGAAGACGTGCCTTGAGCTATTCTTTCACAGCAGGCTCTTCAAATTTGCCTGTTTCACTTACTACCAAACTGGTCATGAAAGTCAAAACATGAAATTACTTCAGTCCAGGAGTCTTGCAGGCATAATGGCCTCCTCCAGGGCTGGCTCTGCATTCTATTTCCATGGCCTGCAAATGGTGTTCTCTGCATGCTACTTGAAAATCCTTCTCCACCTTTCATGCCAAAGCAAGAAGCTTTCTTGTGGTCCTTTTCCCACTCTCCCCTGGATTTTATGTCTCTTCTGGGAGAAAAAAGATGTGACTGGAAGGGATGGGAGCTTTTCTCAACCAGCATTTCCCAGCTTCTGATGCTGACACCTTAAAAAAGCCATAGGTTCACTCCTCTTTGCACTCACCACTATTAATCTTCAGAGGCCCCCTTTTTACCCTATGTATGGGAGAAAGATTGCATCACCATGGCATCAACCTTTGTGGATTCCCTTTTGTTTTAAAGGCCCTTACACACTATCACAAGGATGAAGTCTTTTGTGAGGAACGACACCAGGAAAATTATCAGATTGAGTTGTCACCGCTTATAATGTAATTCAGTTTTCAGTTAAGCAGCAGATGTATCATGAAATTAGACCTCATAAAGCATTTAGCAGGTCATCTCTGATGTTATTCCATATTTGTATAATCTTTAAGGGAGAATTTCTTCCTTTCCCTGGGTCCAATTTGATTTATAACAAAAACTGTCTGGATTTTGCAGGACAGAAGCCCTAAAAAATTAAATTTTTTGTGGCTTCTGGTTATTAAAAATATTGAATCAGGCATGTTATGAGTACATGGGCCCTTCCTCTGCAGACCTCCTTAAATTTGCCATATGACAGTATAATTTCCAGAAATTGCTGCTTGGTTGGAAAAGGGTAGATCACATGGAAAACTGTTGTAGATATAATTATTAATATACAGAATTTTATTGTGACACCATTATAAAACTTTAATTGTTTTAAACCAGATAGGTTTAGCAAATGCAGGCAGTGGAATGCATTGTGTTATGGGTCACCAGCTTCCTGCTGTCGTCTCTCTCTTTCTCTACCTCCACTTCCCACTGCCCACTTTGTCCCGGGGGGCTGATTTCAGAAGCAGAGCAGCTGCTGGGAGCAGCAGAATTCCCAGTCCTGCATGGAGAGGACTATGTCACTGGGGGATCTTCCTTCTCACCTTAGGATCTGCTTGGCATCATTCCTGTACATGTTGCACACTGTTCTTTCTTCATCTGTTCACAAGGCTGATGTGCACCTGAATGAGCTCTGTATGGTGTATTTGATGAGCTGGGTGCTTGGTGTCCTGCACCTGTGCTCCTCCAGGCTGTGTTTTTATGCTACAGTCACAGACATTTTGCTCTGCACAGAATAACCTCTTGTCACTGTCAGATACAGAAATGTGTATGCTTTGCACTGCCACACTCAAGCAAAGCTAAGCAACAGCTAAAGCAAAGTGATCATCAGCTAATTGCAGCTGCAGCTAGGCAAGCTAAAACCGAGCCCAAGCGGTCTGAGATGAGTCTGGGCAAAGCAGGGGGCTCTGGAGGTCTATGCAAACACCCCTCACACCTCTGAGCAAAAAACAAAGGTGAGGTGAGAAGCATGGTACTGCCTCTGCATTTCAAATTCAGTTATCATTGTCATTTGCTTTGGGTATTATGGAAAGAAAGACCTAAAGATCCCTAATGAGAACCAGTAATTCATTTCTACTTTGGCAAAAATATAACATAATCCAAATGCTCTGGAGCAGAGTAGGAGGCTGTCGTGGTTTGAGGCCCCTCAAACAGTTCTACACCCCCCCCCTCTTTCTTCCCCAGTCCCGGGGAAATGGGAAGGAGAATCCAAAGAATGCAACTCCCACAGGTTGA
>JASSUY010012322.1:0-22709 GCA_032466535.1 Forpus xanthops
CTGTGGCTGCCCCATCCCTGGCAGTGTTCAAGGCCAGGTTGGACACAGGGGCTTGGAGCACCCTGCTCTAGTGGAAGCTGCCCCTGCCCATGGCAGGGGGATGGAGCTGGATGAGCTGTAGGGTCCCTTCCAACCCAAACCAGTCTGGGATTCTGTGATTCTATTGTTTGGTGATGGTTTTACCTATGCTTTGCCAATGATCCAGGACTTTTCATAGTATTTATCTCTCTTCATTGTAGACTGAAACACCAGAGGAGGCTAATAAGCAGGACTGTTTAAAAGATCAGTTTGAAATCATGGCATTATTCATGCTTGTCTATGAAGCTGGTAGAGATGCTTATTGGTAGGATTGGTGAGGAGTCTCAGAATTGCATCCTGACTTTTTAACTTGATCGTTTCCTTAGGGACTGTTTTCCAACTGCATTTGCCTGAGGGAGTATTCTGTTAACAGAATATTAGCATTTGGCTCACTCATAGCAAATAATATATTTTAGACTACACTCTGCTGGAGGTTTGGAGCCTGTCTCCAGGTTTGCCTATGTCCTTTTACATGGCCCTCTGCAGTTCCTCTGCACAGACCCCATTTCCCTGCTTACAAACTAGGCATAATGATGCCATTCCCTTCTGTTACTACTTAAGTGTTCTGAAACAACTGTTTATTATTCATCTTGGGATTTATTAGCCTGCACAAGCCTAACTTTGGGTGTTGAGGCTGAGATCCCCCGATGGCTTTAACACCTCCGGAGAAAACATCAAATTGGTTGTTTTCTGATTGAAGTCAGAGTAGGAGAATCCTCTGCTAATTCTCAGCACATCTCTTCTCTCCCTTCTCATTCCCACTACCTCAGCTCTTGCTGGCTTCTCTGTGCCTTCTCTGCTCTTACAACCACTTTTTGGCTTACTCCACAAGCGAAACAGGCGAAGTACATGCCCAGAAGCATGAGTACAGTTCCCTTGATGAGCACGGCTGGTTGAGCTGGGGAAACTGCCAGTGTTCTTCCCCTTCAGCTTTGGGTACCAGAGGATGCTGCTATTAGACTTTGAGATCTGCAATGCCTCCATCAAACTCACCAAGCTCTGCTTTAACAAGCAGGATCATGCAAGTTTCAATATATGTGCATTATTCTTTTCACATATTTTTCTTACTCATCTTGCTAATTACTAGCACTATGTGTTTAAATGAGTAGTTGCTCCCTCATCACCTATCTCTATCTCCTCTTTGATCCAGCAGTAATTAGATGATGTGCTTCATCAGCGCTATTTGTCTGACAAACTGTCACAGCAGTTTCTTCCATGCTCCAAGTTCAGCAGTTCAGTTTTGCTTAAGCAAACAAGAGTTCACTGATCTCTTGATCCTCGCTCAAAAAACAGCCTTTAATGCTTCACAACAGTCTTTTGGCCTGTCCTAAATCCATGCTTTCCCACAAGAGGGTCTGATTTTATGAAAATCTTAAGAGCTAAACCAACATGTACACATAGGAAAGTGTGAACATGCAATCTGAAGATGGCCCTAGGTATTATTCTGAAAATTGCTTAAGAACAGATCTTAGAGACTGGGCCTTGAGTACTGATGTGATTTTTTTTGGTTCCAAATTTGGGAATAATCAAACATAGCCAAACATATAGAAAACATTTTAGAAACTTGCACCCACTCACAAAAGAGATGAGCTCAAATTGTCATATACTGTGAAAAAGAGACAGGAAAAAGAGAATCTTAAGTTAAAACTTATGGATTTAACCTGGCTTATGACCTGGGTTCTGCAAAGTTGCTTCAGCAAGTTGTACTGTGAACTCACACCAAACCTCAAGGGAGGTGAGATTCCTGTAAATACCTTTGAAACTCTCAGCCACAAATCCAGATGAGTTTGTTACCAGTTAGAAATTATTTATCATAGTGGGACCAGCTGTTTACAATATATATCCTCCCATGGCCAAATCTGTTTGGGACTCTTCTTCATCACTTTGTATCAGCACTTCTGAACACTTGAAAACTCCTAACAGACAAGTGCAATGCCTGGATCAGGAGTTGGATCATGTTTTTGTTTGATGGCCATTCCAATGCCCCTGCCTGATCTGCCTGCACATTGGACCACATCATCACTGTACTGCAAGGCCAAGACTGCAAGTTCTTGAACACACATTAGTGTTATGCACATCACTTGTGCTACTGCTTCAGTAGGAGTACTTGTGCTTAAAGTTGAGGATATGCTTAAGTGCTAAAGCTCAGCACCACAAGGGCAGAACAATTTGTGCGATAAATGACTGCACGGCAAATTAAATCTGCTTGTAAATATTGCACAATATGGCATCTTGCAAAATAATTTAATATTTATTTGGCATTCATTATTGAGCAGACTGCTAGGAACCTCAATGATGTGTAAAATGCAACATTGGGATCCAAATCAAACAGCTTTTACTAGCAAGCTCTTCCCCCTCACCCCCAGCTGCTCCACCAAGGCAAGCTAGTGACATGAATTCTGAAGTTTGGTTTGCTTCATGGCTGTTTGTTGTGCTTCTGCTTTGCTTTACCTCATATTGGTAGATGTCCAGGATCCTTTCCAATGACAGCTCCTCAAAGTACAGTCTGTCACACTCATCAAAATCTGTGCTCACCGTCTCTGGGTTGCAATTCACGACAACAGTCTTGTTGCCAAGCTGACGCAGCGTGCGGATACTGGAGACAGCACACCAATCAAACTCCACGCTGCTGCCTGCCAGGAGACAGAAAAGCGGGCAAGGAAAGGAAGGATGCAAAGAAAATATAATCAGACATTCTCAGCATTCAAGTTTAGAGAAGAAAAAGAACCAAAACAGCATTCCCTCCTGTCAGCTCAGAACACGAAATCTAATTGTCCACCCATGGAAACTAATGATCCACAAACGTGAGCCTCCAAGCACAACAGCTATGTTGGCTCAGCTTCTCAGGAGTGACAGGCCTCTATAACATGACTGCCATCCTGCGCTCATAAACACTTATGTCTGTCATCTTGCGCTCATAAACACTTCTGTCTGCTCTTGTTGCCTATCCAGCTACTACTGCCTCTCAACCAATGTGCTTTGAGATATGAGGCAGAAGCTTAGAGGTGACCAAATTGAGTGCCCATTAATCTAAGACAGCAATATTTACTCCAGGAAGCACAAAGTATTTGTATAGATATAGTTTAAAAACCAGAAGACTGAAGTGTTTTGTACCTTCCAGAAGAGCAGAGTATGGATAACCTAGCAACACAAACCTGCAAGTCAGTGGGTCTGACTTCTGTGGCGACCCTAGATGAGGCAAATCAGTAGAACAACACCTTTAGAGCCACTCTGTGCTCCTTTTATCTTGGTTCAAAGGCCACAGCCTGTGGCAACACTGAAAGGCTTACACGTCCTACTGTCCTGAACCCTGAGTATGTGCTGCGGCCACCTCTAAAGAAAGAGGCACAGAGGGAGCTCAGGTGAGCATCAGAACTTGGGCTTTGGTCTTGGGCAAGCTACAGGACTTGAGACCCAGGCAATGCTCCAGGCTTCAGGTAGTGCTGGATTCCAGACTTGTTCTAACAGCTACAGTCCCATAAATTTCAACACTCAAAACATCTAGGAGGAGTACCATAAACATGGAGTGATGTACATTAAAAAACATTGCTAAATGGTAATGCTACAAGAAAACCTCAGCCTCATTGTGATGCATTCACAGTCATTACATGATAACAACTGATATTATTTTTACATATATGTGTGCCCAGACACATTGAAAATTCAGCCTCTGTTTAATTGTACCTAGTCACAAACAGACAGCTGTTACAGGTCACTCACAAGCGCACCATTTATTTCCCTACTTCCTTTAAAAAGGAACACCAAAACATGCCTAGGCCACTGCTAAAACTCCACAGAGGAAGTGGGAAATCAAATCTGAGATGTGATGTTTCCCAGAAAGGTCACTAGATGCTTGTTCACTTTTTGTACTCCACTTCTGTTATTTGAGCATCCTTACATACATAACAAACCTCAACTTTGGGACACAATGGTCATATGGAGTCCCCATCTGACTGCTTTAGATACAACCTGGGAAAACAGCTGAACACTTGTAAATATGTTCCAGTCACATCCAGTAATGGTCATGTCCGAAGAGTGGAAAAACGGAAGACAGCAAATAATTAGTAATACCTGTAGTGTCTGTTCTAATATAAGCAGACAATACTCCTCAGAGGATAATTGCTACATCAATACAGGCATGGTTTTGAACTCATTTTCAGGTGTCAGTCATGTTAAACCTACATGCATATCTTCAAATTTACAGAGCACACTGCTGGTCCACATAGCTGGTGGAATAGCTTTATACTGCTTTCAGGGCTGACTTTCACACAAACAAACTCCCCTTCCAGGACAGGCAGCAAGTGAACAGCAATACGCCATGGAGCACAGGTCACAACACTGCAGCTCAGGCTTTAAGGTGCCTCAAAGCAAGCTCTGAAGTTCAAGAGTGTGCAGCTGAACAGATTCACATCATGTTTCTCAGTTTTCACAAAGGAAATAAGAACCTTGTTTAAAATAAAAGTAACATCACATGTTTATCTTCCATCCAAATCACTGAGCCCTTTCCTGACCCATTCCTGTTCTGTGAATGTAAATCCACAGGGAACACTAACTTGATTCCATTGAATTATGATGAGAGTTCTGAAAGCACAGAGGAAAAGCACACTGCTCACTTGCCTTGAAAGGATTGCAAAAGGAATATAAAAAATCAACTTGGCTATTGCACCTAGAAAGAACATCTTTCAGAGGTTCAAGGAGTGATTTTCTTCAGCAGCCTTTATTTAGTTGTAACCTCTTTCCAAACATTGTCTTGATCTAATCAAAGCTATAGAATAGGCAAGACTAAGATCAGAATAGGGAGTTTTAGGTGAAGAGGGCAAAATATATTCACATACATTTGATCTAATCATTAAACCCCACTTGACTGGCAGAAACACAAAAAATAAGCATCACCATGTAGTGTCCCTCCTGATTTCACTCAACATTCCCACTGGAAACTGAGTGCAAAAAGGCACATCCTGCAAAGAGCACCGGGG
Source organism: Forpus xanthops (assembly GCA_032466535.1). NCBI lineage: Eukaryota > Metazoa > Chordata > Aves > Psittaciformes > Psittacidae > Forpus > Forpus xanthops. Next base: position 5,055 of record JASSUY010012322.1, read on the forward strand.
GTGTGGCACGTGACCTATCCAGCCAAGCAAAACTAATGGATGCAGTTTTCCATTTCAGCTTTCAAACACCATCACCACTGCTTGCAAGAGGCAGAGCAAAAATATTTCTGAATCACAAGCAGTTATTTTCTTGTCAATAATTGCAAGCTATTTGGAAAGATCCATTAAAAGAATAACTGAAAGTCACCATATAGAGGATTCAGCAGTCTGACTACTCAATACTCATAGCCACAAGGAAACTCTAATGCTGCATAATCATATGAGAGGGCTAAAAAAAACAACAGAGAATTGCTTGAACAAAAGCAGCTGAAGGCATCCAAATATTGTCATAGTCACCGATACTTACAGTAGTAAAATGTACAGTATGTAACAACATAGTCATGAGCTGGCAGTAAACACATAGGACAGGTACAGGAGCTACAAAATTCTACACAAGATATCAGATTCTCAAGACCTTCACATGCACAAAAAGTGAGATTAAAAATATATCCCTAAAATTCTGTAGAAATCACGACTCGGTGACTCAGTGAAAAGTAATAAAACTCTCCTGGTTTTTCCAGGGTGTGAAATGAAGATTCCAAGTAAGTGTAAAAGGCAAGCCTTGTGTTAGGAACTGATGTCCTGTGCACTGTGCTCTGGAAGGTTTTGTCACCCTATAAGAGGAGGAACAAATGAACCACAAGAATATCCAAAGAAGGCTCGAGGGTACAAGGAGAACAGAGGAGTTGTAAGAAAGATTTACCTATGTGATATGGTCCACAGCCCAACACCATCACTCCGCAGTCATCAAATTTTACATCGTGTTCCTGAGAAGGGAGGAAGAAAAGTCATTAGGATCTGTACTCCACTGCATCTAACTCCATGCTTTTCAGAACAGTTTCTGGTGCTCAGCCCATATCCAACAGTCTGATCCTTCAGGCTTTAAGTCTGATCTCATTTACTGCAGTGTAAGTCAAGTGTAACTCTACTGGAATTAGCAGTGCTTCATCCAAACCAAAGAAGACACAGCATCTCTGACCTGGCAATTTAAGCAGTGTAAGGAGCTATTAAGTTTCACATGAAAATGAATGCCAGGATGAGGTAAGTGTAATGAGTTCTGTATTCCCAGCACCTGACCTGTACACAGAGGATGCAAGTACAGGTGATACATGAGAGATCATATCCAGAAAGGGGCATTAACACTAAATGCACTGGATCAGTGTCTGAGCAAGAGAAAGTGTCAAGCATGCTGTAAGGGGATCATAAGTAACATCATCCAGAATAATTGCTAGACACTTATATCTCTGCAAGATCTCCAGAAATAACACAGCACAGAGGAAAGAGATCAAACTAGACAGCAATGAGACTACTGTTTCCAAACATGCCTACCTGCCCATTGTAGGTGATGTAGAGGTAATTAGTTACTGCTGGGTATTCTGCTGCCAGTGTGTCAATCTGTACGGGGAAGAAGAGGAGGGACTGTAACTTGGCCAGTGTAAGATCTTTCTGACATGCAGGTGTTTCTGGGTTTTTCTTTTCCCTCTTTCCTTTTCTACTCCTAGTTCTTTCCTATTACTTTTCTATCATGTCTTTCCCATCTCGTCCTATTATTTCCCCATCATGGCTCACAATGTTTTGGCCCTGTGGGCCCATGACACTTCAGGCCATCAGGGCAGAAATGCAACATACAGAAGGGCTCATGATCGAGGAGTGGACTTACCAAGGGACACTACTGCCCAGGTTATTCACGAGTGTGAAACATGTGCTGCAATTAAGTAAGCCAAGTGGTTAAAGCCTCTTTGGTATGGAGGACAATGGTTGAAATACAAATATGGGGAGGCCTGGCAGACTGATTATATCGCAATCCCACCAACCCCTCACAGCAAGCGCCATGTGCTTACCGTGGTGGAGGCAACCACCGGATGGCTGGAAGCATATGCTGTGCTCCATGCCACTGCCTGGAGCACTACCCTGGGCTTTGAGAAACAGATTTTGTGGTGACACAGCGCCCCAGAGAGAATTGAGTCAGACAATGGGACTCATTTCTGGAACAACCCCATAGACACTTGAGCCAAAGAGCATGGCATTGAGTGGGTATATCACATCCCCTGCCATGTACCAGCCTCTGGGAAAACAGAATATACAATGGGCTGTTAAAAACTACACTGAGAGCAACGGGTGGTGGGACTTTCAAACATTGGGATACACATTTACCAAAAGCCACCTGGTTGGTCAACACCAGAGGATCTGCCAACAGGGCTGGCCCAGCTCAGTCAGAACTTCTACATACTGTAGAGGGGAATAAAGTTCCTGTAGCATATAAAGAATTTGCTGTGCAGACAGACCAGGTTATTCCTGCTTCAGGTAAAGGCAAACCCACTCGTGGGGTTGCTTTTGCTCAGGGACCCAGATATACTGACCCTTTTCTACTCCTGGTTCTTTCCTATTATTTTCCCATCATGTCTTTCCTCAAAAGGAGGTGATCTGGGCTGGCAACGCAGCATATGCCTGGCTTTCCCCCAGGACCTCACAGTGCAGTCAGCAGGACAGTCTGCCACCTCTTTTTGAGCTACATTTTTAGCTCTGCATCTCTTTGCTAAATACCTTCACAGCCCAGGAACTTTCCCCATACCCTTTCTTGCGGAGGCCCTCATTCTCTAGTTAGTTTGGCATCACTAACTACACAGGTCTTCATTCCTCTAGGTCTCCTGCCTTCTTTAGCTGCTCTGGGATCTTCACACTATACTCTTGACCTCATCTTACTCCTGCACTGAATAGTAACATACACAATACTACATTGAGATCATGCCAAGTAGCAGCAAGCAGTGCAAGTACCATGTATTTATGTTACAATATAACTCATGCTTTGATAATTAAGTGGTACACAAAGCAAGAGTGTTATATGTAGTTTTCAACAATTTTTTATGCAATTAGTCACCACAGAGCCCAGAAGAATAATTGCCTGCTAGGTTGCTCAGAGTCTACTTGTGTCAACTACTTATTGCATGTTATACATGGTAACTAGCCCATCTAGGTCAGCAATGACTGCTGAAGTTCCCTGAATGAAGAGCTGAACCATTTCTACACAGAATACTGATAAGGGAGCTACAGTAAAGCAGTCCTGGCATGAATTTTTACACACTATACCATGTAAAAACCTGTCCAATCTTCAAGTATTCTTAGGAATTCCCACTGCCTGTCCAAATCCTTGTGGCTAATGAAGAATGTGACCCTATGTCATTAGCACTACGTAAGTGTCTGCTGCTCATCGCTGTTACTAATACTGCAACTTGCACTTCATGGCATCTGGAATTGGACTTAAAGATACAGATGGGCTCTTTCAGATACATTCAGTAGTCTGGGTTGGGGTTTTTTCCTCCCTTTTAAGGGCAAAAAAACACCAGTTGGTGGCAATACAATATCAACATACTTAAGTTATGCAGCAGCAGAACACCTAGCAAAGCACACATGACACTGCCATGAATACCAGATGAGCTGATTATGCTTGCGCTATCACAATGAACAGTAAATGAACCCTAACAATAGCATACTTTAAATGAAGTATTACCTTGTAAACAGTTACTACCAAGAGAAAAGACATAGGACACTTTCCATGGTCACAACATGGAGGGCCAGCATTCTCACTCAGCCTTTCACTGAAGCCAGATAGCTGTGTTTCCCTGCAGCCACACAGAATATGAACGAGAATATTCTGAGTTGCTCTATGGGGATGATCATGTCATTACATTGATGCCTGTAGTGTGGAAGTCACAGCTACGTGGGTGAAATTTGTTCTTCTCTAATGTTAATGTCAAAATGCTCAGGGATGTTAACAGAGCCAGGGCTTCCACTTGGTATACCTCAGCTGTTTCTAACAACACTGAGGTCTCCTGTCCCTTGCACTCTTGGAGGCCTCCACTGAAGAGTGATTTTTCTCACGTACCTGTTTCACCCAGGGCACTATATTCTTCCTCAGTCTCAGCTGACGGCACTGGACTTCAGTCAGCCCCAGGCATTTCCCAATCTGTTTGTCTGAGAACCCGATCTGTTTGGCTCTCCTCAGTGTCTCTTCTGGAACTGTTTCACTGGGATTGAATAAGAAAAACACCTCTGCATGAGGCTTCACAGGAACATTAAGAAGATACAGGACTGCTTGTGTCTTCTATACTGCATAGGGTTGCTATAACACAGTACGCATAAAGGCAAGAAGAGGAAGAAGATCCAGCTCATTTATGCAGTACTCATACATAAAAGAACTTCTGTGTGCTGGATGCCCCCCACAAACAACTATAAGGGCAAGTCTACAGGCAGGCTGCTGATGCCAGAAAGTGAAACACTCAGTTTCCTTGCATTTTTAAGACAGAACGAATGATTCATGGTGAAGTCCATCACCTCCTAGGCAGCATTCTTCACCAGGTTAGCACAAGGTCACCACATCCATAACAGCTTTGTGGTCATTTAGCATTACAGCCTCCATGGAGGACTTGCAGCGATTCCTTTCTTGGATTCAGCATCCCCACATCTCCAGACCCAAATTCTAACTCCATCTCTCCTCCTCCCAGTCTAAATTGCAAAATGTAGGCCTACAATTTGTCCAGGAAAGACTTTCTTTCTGTTGTTGAGGATGTTCTACCTTCAGAAACAGCCACCCTTTAGAGAAAGCAGCAGACTTTCAGAGACACACAGCAGAAACAACCAGCAGAGCTCACATGTGAGGTAGGTTTTTCCTTCTGACAGTCTCAAATATACTTTTTTGTCGTTTATGTTCCTTCTCGCACTATGAAAATGGGGAGAGTGCTATAGCCAGGGTAAGGCAGGGACACCTTTGATTTCAGATTTGCAGCCAGGCTGTCTCAGTATTTCTCTCTGTTCTTGCTCTCCTGGTTCAGTGTTTCAGGAGTCCTAGTTTTTGCTGTTTATTCCAAACATGTTGCTTTCCCCAGCTGTCTCTGCAGCTCAACAGTTTCCTGCCCAGTTTGCTTTTGATTTTTTCCATCTCCATTCCCCTTTTACTCCCTCCACTTCCTTTTTTCCCCACAATATCTTTGTTCCACTCTGGTTTGACTCCACCTGTAGCCCTCCTAGTTTCTGCCTGCCTGTTTCTAAGCTACCTTTCCGAAGCTTAGCTTTTGCACAAGCATAAAAAAAGCCTATGTATTTTTATCAGCACTTCTGCTTCTCATCTTCATTGCCAAGAGCATCCTTGCCTGCCCAATATATCAATATTTTATGAGCAAGCAAGCTCTGAATCAGGAAAAAGGAAATGATTAGCAAACAAGCAATTTTCCTAAATCAGAGCTTTTGAATTATGTCCTTTGCTTGATGGTATTTTTAAATAAATAGCATTATGTTATTTCAGTGGGAGGAGAGGGGTAAGACCGCTTTATTGGAATATTGTCAGGAAGCTGGAGCATGAAAGAGTCATTGGACTGGATTTTCCACTCCGGCTCAGGCACAGTGCAGCTCTGCTGCCCTTGGTGAAGTCAGGCCAGCATAAAACAGGTAAGAGTCACAGCAATGTCAGACTCCTAGAATGGTTTGGGTTGGAAGGGACCTCAAACCAGGTGTTCTGAGAGCAGAACTGAGGTCCAGATGCTGGAGTTCAGATCCCTGGATTTTCTTCTGTGAGTTCCCCAATGCCACCTCTCCTTCCCCTGCAATAGGAGAGCAGGGTGCTCCACCTACCTACAACAGCAAGAGCAAGACAGCTATTGAGGGGATCTTCAGCAAGGAAACCCTCATAACTGCTGTCTTCTGCACTGTGTGCCAGGCTGGCACTACCAGCCTGCTCTGCCCTCAGGGAACTCCAAGCAGGAGTAACACCTTCATTTTCTCCACAACCCTCCACCACATCACCCTTCTAGTCCAGCAGATCCTGCTCTTTGCAAGCATCAGAAGGAAAGAGTCCTTGCCTAATCCAACAGGTTGATATTCCCAGGTTTTGGATTTAGTCCTGGCTGCAGAAAGACTTCCCAAAGTACAACACACTTTGCAGCACCAGTACCTTAAAGCCTGTGGCTCCTATTCACTAATACCACCACCACAAAACTCCTTCCCTTCAGCCCTTACTACTCTCTGATCTCAGCTCAGAGGGAGGATTTTTTGCATAAGGCATGGCTATTTTATAGGAAGAAACAAAGCAAAATCCACCAGTTCTCTGCAAAACAAACACTGGCCATCACCAGCTACCAAAAAGAATGCAGCCACACCAGATTTCTCTCCTAGATCCAGCATTCCCTAGGTATGAGTGAGCAGACCTGATGACCCCAAGAAAATGAGCCTGTTTAGTGCAGTTTACTCTTTTCCTCTGCCTCAGAAACACACATAGCTGGCTGTCATTTGATTACTGACAGAGAAAGAAAATTGCCTTCATTTGCAGCTTGTTTCAATTCAGTTTCTTTGTATCTCATTATAAGAGTATCATTCACTGCCATACCCCCCAGCAGGGTGGGTAGAAGAGAAGCAGTGATTGGCGACATGATTCCATTGCCTTAGGCTTGCAGCGTAAATTAGGTTAAGACACTTACTAATCCATGCAAAAAGGTAACCGGTTTTGTACAGGATAACCAATGTGCAAAAGAAAAGCTGAGTACCTAAAGGGGAAATGAAACTGCACATTTATTTCCTCTGCTGCTCCCAATGCATGACAAAGGAAAAAGATTTGAGATGTAAAGAGATGCAGCTTTCAGTGTAGCTAATAAGAAAGATGTAGAGGGAACCTCTATTCCAGCAGCACCTAGACAGGAAGGGTTTATTCTTACTCCATTTGCCATTTAATATCTTCACAGAAAACAGGCAAGAGTCAAACACACAGGAGTGCTGCTTTCCAAGCACTTGAAACCAGAATCTACCGTGAGATGAGAAACTGCAGCTCCCTCCCTGGGAGGACAGAGGCAGAACCAGAAGGGGCAGGCTGAGTAAGCCACCAGAATTGCTCCACCACGTTTAAAGGGAACTGGATTAGAGAGCTGCAAACCCTCAGCATTGGTATGGGAATCAAGCTGCCCCACTGCATGGACTGGACACCCATCTTAATATCTGGATAATATCCATTTAGTACTAAGGGTAATTTTTAGCATTTATATCTCAACTTCCGTGGAAAGAATGTAAGGAAAGATGCGCACAGCATGGCAGGGTGATGCTTATCTTACGGATAGCAAAACTGAGACACACAGAGGTTAAAAGGTGATGGTTTTTAAGATCCAGCATTCCCACTGCCTTTGCTCAAAGAAAGCCCTTCTGACTTGCTGGAAACACTAAAGCCAGCAAGAGCACAATCAGGCTGATCTTTTTGAACGCTTGAGTGCAAATAACCCTTCCAAGAGTTCACCAGAAATCCAGCACTTCAAAATTCTCAGTTCTGGCTGTTCCCAAACACATGACCCAGTCCTACATCACTGTCTCCCGCTTTCCCCTGAGCATCACTTACTTTTCAAACACAGAGCAAAATGTCTTCCAAAGATTAAACTCCCTCACTGGTTTAGAATCACTTCTGAAACAAGGGGCGATTAAGTGGCTGTGATTTCAGACTCCTACAATGCTCCCTATTCCCTACCATTTGCCCTTGCAAAATGAGTCAGAAGTTTTAGAACACCAGACCCATACAGACTTTTGCACATTGCCATGAGCATTAAGTGGGTGTTCACTTCCTCAGAAGGCTTAAGTTCCCTGCACATTTTGCAGTTTCTGAACAATACAAGGCTTTCCCAATCCTTGCTTGTGCCTCCATTTCAGCTTCCAGTGTTGATTTGCTGTTGTTTTGTTTCAGATTTCACCCTGTCATCTCTGGAACTCCACCCACTCTACTTCTTCAATAACAAATGATAAAAGGAAATGGAATAAATTCCCTGTAATGAGGAAATTTTCACCTGGCACAGAGGACCTGGGGAAACATACTAAGTGACTGGAAGAACACGGGCAGCACTGCAATTACCAGGAGAGCCTGCTTGCTTCAGCACAGCCCTCTCTTCCACTTGACTGGCTTTCATCTGATCCACCAGTTTAGGAGTAACGCTAAAGAAACATGCAAGCAGAAAGTGCCAGCTTGACATGGGAAGAAGCACTTTTTCCTTGTCTCCCAAGTCAGGTTCTGCTTCGTTTTAGGTCTCTCGTGAAGATTACACCCATCCACATATTACTCAGGAGCATGTTAATGGATCTTGATCAAAAGGATCAGGAACATTTTGTGAACTGGGGGCCAAAGTCTGAGCTGGAAGCCTTTGGGATGCAGCTATTGTGCCAGTTAACATCTGCCCAATAAGCCCCCAGGCTCATCCCTGGTCACCTTTGGTTTATCTTGGCAGCAGTTCATGTGGCTTGGACACACACACAGGGATCTGCAAAGATGAGCACACTCCAGCTCAGCCCACCGACCTTAAACTGAGCTCTTCCTAAAGCTGGAGGGAGTGGATTTAAACCCAGACTAGAGTTTCCCTATGGCAAGCAAACTGAACCAAAAGCAAGAAGTGCTGGAATCAAAATGCCTCAGGCCCAGTCCTGGGAGTGCTCTTCCTTTCTCAGTAGTCACAGATCTAAAGGGTTTCAAAAGCCTACTTCATTTCAGGCTGGATTATGTACAGTGACATGTTTTAACTCTTCTCCTCATTGTCCTGCTCTGCTCTAAGGCTCCTCGTGGCTTCCTTGATTGCTCCTGATGTTTTACAAGATTTTGAACATGCTACAATTAAAGTAATGAGATCGGTGTATAAATTCTCTCCCTGCTTCTCTTCTCAAAGAGACAGATTGTTACCACTCTTCCCCTCCTGAGAAACTCATGACATGACAGACAAAAAGCTGTCAAAGGAGCGTTTAGGAAAGCAGGAGCTGTAAACCAACAAATCTTGCCCGCTGAACTATAACTCCAGCACTCGACATCTTCAATATCCAGGTCCCTAGGCTAACAAATCTCATTGTGGACATCTTGATATAAATAACCTGAACCTTACACACCCTAAGACCTAAATGACTTATATCTAGGATTAAGGGATGTGCTGAAGCAGCAGCTCACACCAAAACATAGCAAAGAAATAGGTTGTAGATGTTTATTCAAAGTCTATTTTCTACCCCCAGCAAAAGACAGCTTTGAGGTCTTTGCTGGGATGTGATGCTATAAACCCTCCTGCTTCTGGTATTTTACAGACTGGTTACAGAGATTCCCCAATGGCTTTTAAATGGCAATGACTGTATGCCCTCTATATGAAGTGAAAAATGTGTACTGAGTTTTTACAAATGTACAGGTGCTTTGAAAAAAAAATACAACTGTGAAATTATTACCAATGGCTCTATAAAACAAAGAGCCATTGGTAATAATTACCAAGTAAGAGCCATAAACCAAACAGAAAGTATCTTATGTCAGATCCACCCAAAGCACAAACAGTGCTAAACAGCTGCTCGATTGATATTCTCCTAACATACTGAATTCCTGGTATGTCCTCAAGTCTTCCCTGCCCCACAGCTCACAAAGAAGACAAAAATAATCTTCTAAGTTAGTTAAAAGCGAGTACTACAAATAAGTCAGTGACAGCTTCTCGGTGTAAGTCACTGCAGCCTCATTTAGCATCACTGGACCTGCTCTGCTTTATACTCATACAAGGTCTGCCTTAGGATCTCTGACCTGTCCCAAAAGCACACAAGTCAGCAGAAACACCAGTGCTGAGAAGAGAGGGTGTGCAATCTTCACTGTGGAAGAGCACGTTACTGATGGCCTGTCTGACCTTTATTCCCTGTGTGAGCTGGGATTCATTTCCAGCACCTGCGTTTCTGCAGCTACTCCACCACGATCAGGTTTTGAAGTCATGCTTCCAGCAAGCAGCTTTCAAAGCGCACCATTCACACACCCAAAGGACATGAGCTTCGAAAAGGAATTCATGCTAAAAAACTTCTTCCGTGGGCCACTGAGCAGAGCACATGGCTACAAATGCTGGGCTGAAGCAGTTCTGCATCTTCCCACTTTTTTCTCTTTTCCCCCTCTATTAAGCTCTGTCTTTTTAGGCAGGACAAGAGCAATGGACAGGACTGCACTTTCAAGCAAACCACAGGCCAGGAGGTGTTTTCACTCAATGCCCACAGAGCAAGGACATGTTCTCCTCCAAAACAAAGCTCCAAAGTATAAAGTTATCCAAACATGATTGGTGCCACCATCTCCCACTCTTAGCATACTGGCTCATTTGGTACCCACCAAATGAAAGATCTCCCATTTCCATTAATTAGCTCTTCATTGATTTGAAGAGTTACAATTTGAGAAGACAAAGCTCAGTTTACTGCTCTGTCAGACTGTCTTTGAGACTTTGGGCAAGCTTATCTCCATGCTTTGTTCCTCAACTGCAAAATAGGCATTTATCATGCTCCTCTCTTCTCATTTGAATTCTGCTTTACATCCTTTTATCAATTTCAAATTGATCCTCATTGGGCAATATACTCACATATCTGACTCTTGCAAGAGAGCCCGATTTTCCTTCAGATTTTCTCTAGCAGTGAACCTGACCCTATTATCTCTCCTTTTCCCACATGAGATCCCAAGTAATGGCAAATACAAGCAATCACAGGTTTAACTGCTAACAAAATGCCTAAGCAACTTAGGAGGACAAGTTCTACTGATTTTCAACAAGGAGTTCTCCCTGTGTCACTTGGGCATAAGTGATCATTTCACCATAGCTGCCTACTTCTTTACCTGTAATTAATGGTAGTTGCCACACATTCTGCTTGGATACAGCCAGAGTTCTCAGGGATCACAAAATCAGGAACAGATCAAAAATAACCATGGCCACATGCAAACAAATACTCACTGCAGACAGCCAAAGAACAGACGCAAATTCCCTTGCACTCACACCATCAGTGTCTTTAGCCAAATACGCTCCAGATGTCACTTCCAAATCTGGGCTTCGCCGTGCTCTTGGGGATGATGGTGTTACTGGGCACTACTGTAAATCTAACCTGCTCTGGACTGGGTCCATAATCCTGGGCTTAAAGTCACACCTCCCTCCTTGCTGCCTCAGACAGCTAGACATGGTCTGTTCAAATTCCCATCTCCTTCATGAGCTGTCAGTGTGATGAATAGTCAGTGGGATCACTTTAGGGCTATTTCCCTCCATTCTGCTCCCTCTTCCCTTTTGTCCCCTAATGGGACAGGTGAGGCCAAATCCAGAGGAAGAATTTTCTGAAAACAGTATATTCTATTGCATTGCCCTTGCTCCATACGCCCTCACCTACCCATGGACTGATAGCACAGGATGGCACTTACTCTTTGTCTTTGTGTAGGTATGCATGGTTTTGTTTGTGTGTGTGTGATGGAAAGGTAATGGTTGAGATTACATTACTGAAGGTAATTGGTCAAAAAACAAAACCCTCCACGATGTAAGTTTCCACTTAAAATGAAGGATACGTAGGTCACAGGAGAAACAGCAGAGGCATGTTTGACATGTGTGAGATATGACTGGATATTCTCGCAAGTACTCTCAAAACGGTTTTCTTTTTCCAGTTCTGCTCAGGCCATTTACTTCCCTACAGCCATATCACAACCTGAAACAACTCTTTCCCCATCTCAGAGGGCCCAGGGGCTGAGTCAAATGGAAGCATTGCTGCAGCATGACAACTATATGGCCTCAGCATCACCAGGTCCAATCTTCTTTGGAAAGAAGCTCAGTGGGACAAATGCCTACAGGGCAGAAGGTGCCCTTCCCAGTCTCTACTTTCTCTGCACATAACTGGCCTTGCCTGCACACCACTGAGAACACTGATAGGTCACAAAGGAGTTTTCTGCCCCTTAACATTTTCCCATACAACCTTCATACGTGGAAGCAGACTCCCTGCACAAATCAACAAGGCCTTCTGCTCACCTCTGAATCACTCCACATGGTCAAGATGTGAAGCAGCATGTGGTGTGTGAATGCTGCTTGCTGAACTGCTCACAAAGGCCTCCACCTGCCTCTGATCCCCCTTTCACATCTGTCATAACCACTTGTTCAAGCTGTACATTTCCTCTTGGCAGAGACATTCTCCTCGTTATCAGCCTCTACAGTCTCTCTCTGCAGGGCTCAAATCCAGACTTTTAGCAGAGGTGTTACTCCAATTGCAACCAAAACCTCAAAAAGGAAGGGATGGATTTGACCAGAGAGTGAGTGTGTAACCAGCAACAGTGCCTGAGAACACGATAGCTACTTCTGGTTCTGATAACTGTATTTCAGCAACAAAAAGATTTAAAGCAATGACAGTGTCACAGTTCATTCTTTTCAATTGGAAATAACCCTGTAGCACAGGTAAAACTCATGCCAAGCATGGGACTGGAAACAGCTGGCTGCAGGAAGAGCATGTGTGTGCCACATCTCATTTGCATCACTCAATTAGCTTTCCCTCAGCTATTGCAGAGATGGGTTTCCTGATGGGGTTCACTGGACTAGGCTCTTACTTCAGGTCAGAAGTGGTCTTCCCTGGCTCTTTGCCTTGAGCCAATGTGCCTTCAACATAATGCAGCCAGGCACTCCATCCCCTCCCTCCAATGCAGGTTGTGTGGTAAGATAGTTTCATTGGGAAGGTCTAGGTAAGGATAGGAAAGTGAAAACCTGCACTGATAAATGAGTGAGACTAAGTTAATTTATACATCCTGCAATCTGAGTGAACTGCATGAATCCAATTGCAAGGGACACAACATTTGTTATGGATGATATAAATACAAGATTGGATACTGCAAAAAAGGGCTTTCCGTAGCAGGCTACCTATAGTCTGTGGCCTAGTCACCAGAAGGATGAAAAACTAGCAACTGCTGATCACATTACTAGGAGTATTATAACCTGTCATCCACTGCAGACAAAGGGCAAGCAGCCTCAGTGATATAGGACAGTTCAGCACGATTAGCCCCCGTGAAGCAATACTGGATTTACACCAGCTGAAGATGGGGCTAACCTTTAGGATGCGAAGCGCCTCATTCCAGAGCCAGTCCAACAGTGAGGAAATCAAAGTGATTCTGGATATATTGATTTTCTCCCTCAGGAGTTGCACTTATATATTTAAGGTGCTCCAGACAAAAGCAACACGACACAGATGTCAGAGGGCAAAAGGCCAAACAACAGATCTCAGTAAATAACCAAGCTACTACTTCTCTTCCATCTCCCTCCACATTTATTTTTGTTTAGCTGCAGATCCAGCTTGTTCAGGGGAGCAAGGGAGAGCAAAGGCTGCTTAATTAAAAACGTGCAGCTGGTCAAAGCTGCAAAAATCACAGCAGATGAACCAACAAGCACCTCAGTGATGTACCGGCTACGGTGCGCTCCCAGTGCCACCGTGTGGCGAAACGTGCTTAACACAAGGGATGCCCGAAGCGCACAGCCAATAACTCAGTAAGGAGGTTCTCCCTACCTCGTAAACCATGAAGGGGAAGCTCAAGTCAGCAAGAGGCTGGAACTGAAATATAGCCCAGCATGTTAACTTACTGCTGCCTCTCCTGCTCACTTTTATATGGTCATTTTTCCTGAAGAAAGAAGATTTATATTCAAATATGGCTGGAATTATAGATGTTTAAAAGTGTACGTACAAAAGCAACACATACTGCATGATCAAAGCAAGGCAGAAAAGCTTAAAAATAAACTGGCCAGGCTAGAAAAAAAGCAGTGCATTTGACTTTCAGGTGTACTAAGTGAGGACAAATCTTGCATCTGGATGCTCTGGTCTCTACATGAGAGCAGCCTGCACTCATTGCAGGCCATCCACAATCCCAGCTTCAGTCTCAGAGATACAGAGAGAAGTAGATCAGAACCCCCATAATCCCTCGGAACAGCTAATGCCTAAGCACCAGCCAATGTCCTCTGCAAGAGTGAGGCAGTGAACCGGGTTTTAAGACAGCACTGATTACTCCAAGCACTGAAATAAACTTCTCAGCATTGACTGCATTTGTGCTCAGGGCTTACCATGGGTTTCCCAACAGAAGGATGCCCAGAAGGATCACTGTGTCCTAGGATAAAGCTGGTGGGTTTTTCTTACCTGTTCACTTCCTTCAGGATTTTCTCCATGTTCACAATGCCACGCATCTTATACAGGAACCACTTGTCAATGGCTGTGAGTTTGTGAATGACATCCACAGGGACTTCATTATCCAATGCCTGCCGAACAGAGGAGAGCACCAAACAGCCCCTTTAATACATGCTTCACAAATCGAGATTTAGTCTGCGAATAGGTAGGAGCAATTGGATAGCACAAAAACATAGAAAAAGCACTGTAGACTAAGCTGGACAAATAAAGGTCCATCTAACCCATCTTGTCTCCTGCAACAACAGAAAATGGGCCCCTCAAGCACTGTAGGGAGGCATCAGGTACCAAAAGCTGGCTTCTGTTTAAGCAAGAGAGAGGTAATTTGCAGAGTCGGCAGCCAAACTTAAACTGACTGCAACAAGGCTCGATGACCACTGAGTATGTGCCTCAGGTAACTACCGGGGTGCATATGCAACCTGCAATGCCAACTCCTCCATCTGCACCTCTTATCTATCAAGTTGCCTAAATTTCAGACCCCCTGGCAACCTCCTAGCTGCAGGTGCTAAACAGGAAGGACAGATTCTCAGCTGTGAAAGAACTCTTTGCTTTAGAGCATAAGTATTGATTTACTCTTGAAATACAAAGCTAAATCAAAGCACGTGGGCTTGAAATACCTCTGAATCAAGGGAAAGGGATGCCCCATCCCTGGCAGTGTATAAGATCAGGCAGGATAGGGCCTGAAGCAACCTGGTCTTGTGGAAGGTATCCCTGCCAATGGAACTGGATGAAGTTTTAGGTCCTTTCCAACCCAAACTGTTCTAGGATTCTACGTTTCTACGTAAGTCTAGTCTTGGCCAACACTGAAAAATGTCAAAGCCACAGCATAACTCGAGCTTCTCTCACTGCACCTCAAGTTAATGTCAAGATCATTCAAATTTACCTGCATTATCTTGCTGGTATGTTGGTTTTTTTTTTGTTTAATCAAACTATTTGCAAGCACGAGCTAAAAAGGAACCTCACAGAGGTACTATTCATATGACAATGGATTACAAACATGTAATATTATGTATATATGCTAGAGCTCCCAATATGATACAGTTGTATTTTCTACCAGTGATAGTCCTTGGGTCTCACAAGTGGTGCACGGTTACACTCTCTTGATAAAACAACTAAAGGGTTTCTAAGCAGCTTGGCTGAGCATCCGTCTCACAACCATCCTCTTATCCTGAGAGATAAGAAGCTACTGACTTGAATATCCTGCTTGCTTACAAGCAGCAGTGAAAATCTCCAATGCATTTTTTATTCCTTTAGAATAGCCAGTCACTTACAACTGCATCTTCAGCTAGTGCTTGGCATCCACCAGCCATGGCTCTTCCAAAGAGAGGAAGGAGCCACAGCAAGACAGCATGACTTCAGAGCCCTCCTCACCTTGAAGTGCATCCCATTCAGTAGACATTGGCCCCATGCTAGGAAACAAAGAAGTTTATAGGACTGCCTTCACATGGTGAGGGAAGGAGCAAGCCTGGTCTGCAGGCCAAGCAAGGGAGGGCAGTCGTGCTGTGTTTGGGATCGGTACCCTTGTTCCTTCAGTCCCATCCCTGCTCCTCACCCAAAGAAGTATTTAGCTTCCTTTAGTGAACACCTAGAAGAGGAGGGCCCTGGTGTGAAACACAGCATGGGCCAAATCCACAACCAAAGTCTTTTGATGCCACTTGCATACAACCTTAAGAGGGTCTAGAAAAGATGTGATACAACCTGAGCAGCCCTGCTCATCAGGCAGTTCCATCCCTGCAGTCAGCCACTCTGGTGAAGAAACAAGTCTCATCTATTTCAGCCTCTCTCCTAATGCCTTCTTTCACATTACAACGGGGAGTCCCATTACAACAGCAATCACTCTGAATGGCAGCTGAACTCCTGGTCCCTTTCACCTGAACAGTTACTGTTTTCATCATCCAACAGACAAAGGAGAGAGAAAAAGTAAAAAGCCTTGGAGAGCTGACTAGTGGGGCTTAAGGGGGAAGAGAAGACATACAAGGAAGCTCTATCCTGTTCCAAACAAAGCTGATAGATAATGAGGACTAACTGTTGGCTTTTAAATGTCAGCAGGCTGGAAAGGGATTTCCAGGCAGGCAGCCCCAGCTGCCAGAAGTACCTGTGTCACTGATACCGCTTGCCTCAGTTATTAACATGGATGAATTAGTGCACTGTGTCTGGCTCAGGCAGTTCTTTACAGAGAGGGATTAAGACTCTGATCTTGCTTTTTTACAACAGCTCCCAGTGAAAATGCCACCAGCTGGGAACACCCAGAGCGTTCAGTGGGACCCAAACTCACCTTTACCTCCCCAGATCCCCTGTGTTACAATGGGGCTATGATTAACCTTTCATAAAAGCTCTGTGAGCCAGGCAGAGACAAGAAGCAAGACTGTTCTCTCAGTCACAATAATAAAGACCAAGCACAGCTGCTGAAGGATGTTCTACACTTAAGCACTTACCAGCTTGAAAACCAAGAGTCAACAGCTGGACAGAACCACACATTTATAGAACATCTTATAAATGGCCTGAACAAGCAGCACAAGAGGAACAAGCTATGTGAAAACCTTGTTACAACTTCAGTTCCCTACACTCACATGGAGGATGTAACGAGATACATCAACACATGAGCACAAAGGGCTTAAAGGCTCCACCACACAAAGTCAGGGGCACAAAAAATGGTGAACAGCTATTCCATGCCAGGAAGGATTGCAATCTTGAAAAAAACAAGAGGTAAGTATGAACTGTAAAAGGCAATTGTCCCATCCTCCTCATAGAGAATATGGACAGATGGACAAGTTAGCTGCAGCAAAACCACAACATGAAACTGTACCTACCTTCTAAAGTAACTAATCCTATCTTTGCCATGTGATATACAGAGGAAAACACTGTGGAGCTGAAGGAAGAAGTTATTTCACACCCAGGCTTCCCTCAAAATAACAGGCTTTCCCTCTTACTGAGCCACTTTGAAAGAAGAAGTGAACTGCCCAGTATGACAGGAGAGGGGTTAAAAGAATGCTAAAGGAAGTTGAGCTTATTTCAAGGAACAGGAAATCTCCTGTATGCTAAACTGCAGATAGAGTTTTTGTGTGTGTTTGTTTCAAGCCCAAGCCAACATGACAAATGCAAAAAGGCAGTGCTCTCAGAGTGCAACTTGCTATGCTTTATCAACCTTTGTTCAGTTCTCAAAAGGATCTTCAATTTCTCTTTCCTCCCTTCCTATAAATTAATGGTAATCTGCACAAGTGGACAACTTTGACTGACACACTAGTGTAAATCAGGGCTGAATACTCAGCAGATGAGAATATCGTAGGAACAAACACAGGAAAGTGGTTCATGTCTCCACCAACACTCAGCTAAAAATACCAGAACACAGGAATGTACCTGAATGCAATGAGCAGTGGCTAAGACTGTACCAAAACCTAAACATATTATGTGAGTATAGAAGATGCAGGAAAATACAGACGTCAACGGGACAAACTGAAGTCTTGTATCCACCTGCTATTGCATCCTGCAGAGGAAACTATACAGAACCATAAAATAGTTAGGGTTGGAAAGGACCATAAGATCATCCAGTTCCAACCCCCCTGCCAGGGGCAGGGACACCTCTCACTAAACCATGTCACCCAAGGCTATGTCCAACCTGGCCTTGAACATCGCCAGCGATGGAGCATTCACAACTTCCCT
>JASSUY010012323.1:0-71895 GCA_032466535.1 Forpus xanthops
TTGACAATGATCGATTAGTTGAAGTGAATGTTGTTTTCTTGTCTGTGTCAATTTTATCCCCATATGTTTGTAGCTGTTAGGTATCTTTTTTGAGTCCTTTTTCAAGAACAAGCCTTACTGGAAATGTAGCTTTCAGATTTTTCCAGTTCTTTAAGACAAGTTTTATAATGTAGCATAGCCCAAAGGAAGTACATAGTTGGTCTGTTACTGTCTGATGATGAAATTTAGTCAGTGAAGGTCCTGTGATATCTTGTTGCAGTATGCACAGATTGTAAGTGCTTCCTGGCAGTGGTCAAGGAAGTGATTTGTATATTAGAAAGCATAGACAGAATGGTAAGGAAGATGTGGTGGCCTGAGCTGTAGTAAAGGGTCCTGTAGCTTTGAGAGCAGAGGTGCCAAGCACAGCTGATGCTGAATGGTGAGGCAGAAGTGTAGATAAAAGGCCAGATACAAATATGAAGTGCCTGGAGCTGGATGTTGACTCTTGTACTCAATGACAGGCCAAACAAACAGCAAAAGTCTCAGGAACAGATACACTATTTCCTGATTCTACTCTAACAGAAGCTGACTGAGCTTGTGCAGGCCAGAATCAAATATCTGGGTAGATTCCCTCAGTTTTCACAAGTCCTTCCTGTAAGGAAAGAACATTTTCACAAGTAACTTGCACAGTTGCTGCCAAATTCACTTTAACTTGGCTGGCCTCATGTTATGGGTGCGCACTCATTGCTTAGAGGGAAGAAGAGAAAGACCACAAGAACTGTCCAGCTGGGTTAAACCAATGGTCAATATAATTCTCTCACAGACTACTGGCAATATGAGAGGATAGTAAGGAAAAGATATTTTCAGAGTGAATTTTGACTACTGAGTAATGAGAATTTCCTGAGATGTTCTATTTTTCTCTCTGAAATTCTGCAGAAAGATTAAAAAAGCCTGGTTTGAGAGGGCCAAAATCACAGAAGAAAAGACTAATCATCAGAATTACAGGAATGTTTGCTCTCACCATTAAGTCTTAGCTCCAAATTTGAATTTCCTGTTCTATGTGTTGTACTAACTTGCAGAAATGAGCTGGAAACTCACTGTGGAACAGCTGCTGAGCTGTTGAACCAAATTTCCTGCTACTACTGCACAGAAAGCATGTGCTACAATGGTACGAGTGGACTTCGTCCAGCTCCTATACTTGAATAAAGGCTGGTAAGCTATTCCTGACAAATCTATCCCCCACTTTGCCTCTTTCATGGCATTTTAAGAGAAAATAATAGTGAAGGTTCCTCATCTTCCAAGCGGAAAGAAAATGGAAACACATTCTCTGAATTGCTGAGTCACTCTGACACTCGGAGCCAAAAGCTGATGCAATTCATCTTTTATCACCGGAAGATCTCTTTGGCAATCACGGACACACCTCTTCTTTCAATAGCTTCTGTAAGGGACTCTGATTCCTCAGACTTAACCCAGCGTGTACAAATCACAGTTCTGTTTTCTAGTCCTGTTCTCTAAAAGTAAAGGTTTAAAACTTCAGAGGCTGCAGCTAAGGAAATTTCAGTCTTTCACCATGGAATTGAAAGGTGGCTTAAGCAGAAGCACAGAGCAAAAGCACTTCTAAAACATGGAACACTAAAATAGTGTTTTAATGTGTATTTAATTCTTAACACTGGTTAAAAGTCTTACTTTTGCACTGTTTGCCATAATGGTCTGTTTTTAATTGTAGCAGAAATGGTTTGAGCTTTAACTGAGTGCAAATACAACCAACAAATTCTCCATTTTCAGTCACTTCTCTGATGTCATACATAATACCAGATTGTATCATCACAACTAAGCAATTCCTGTAGGTGACTTCATGTTTTGTTATCAACCAAAAGACGACCAGAAGTGCTGTTTCATTCACATTCTGTCACCAGCTTGATTAAGGAGAGGTGATGCTGTCCTAAGAATTTTAAGCTTGACCTGGTAAAAATTCTATACAAATTTTGCTGACTTCTGCATCCAGTGAACAAACCCAATGTTAGCAAAATGTTCAGCTGGTATTCCACTTGTCTATAATATTAACTTAAATGAAAAATTACAGGCACTTGCAGCAGAGTGAGAGAAAGAAGGGATCAATGTATTGCTTCTTTTAGTGTTAGCAGCTCTCCAGTTGAAGAAATAATTGATATTCCTTCTTCCACACCCTTCTGCCATAATTATGTAAAGAATCTGGATTATGCTTCCGACTTGATTTAACTGTTTTATAATAAGTCACAAGCATACCTTGCCTACTTGATGATATTCCTTTAAGGTTGTGCCAGTCTTTCCATTATTAAATCATGTTTAGTGTTATATACTGGTTGCTTAAAAAAAAAACCCAAACTCACTTCAAGCTTGAACTTGCTATGCATTCTCAGCTAGCCATATGTGTGAGGGAGCATAAAACCCATCGTTGTTATTCAGCAACTTAACACCTTATTTCTCATTTAATGGGAATTTTGGCTTTTCTTTAAAAATATGGAAAAAAATTATCCTAATGAGAGCTTCAGTGTGTTAGTGGGGAGAATAAGCACAAAAATAATGAAGATCTGCATTCTGTGTATATTGTCTATGTGCTGCCCCTACACATTCCTTCCTTCCCACTCCCCATCATAAATCTGACCCATTTGTAGAAACTTTGACTTTTGGTTTGAACAGGAAGCAAGCAACTAAAAAGGAAGATGTGTGTTGAGAGTAGGAAGCAGTGCAGTTTTAAACACAGCAGTTCCGATACACACAGAGGTACAGGAGGCCCAGTCACCACCCTGCTACTATTCTGACTTGTTTTTCTGAAGTTCAGAATTCGAGGACAGTTGAAAACAACACTGGGACTTTTTGTAACCTTTTAGTTACCGATTTTCCCTGCGTACCACCCATCCCCTATATCTCAGAGAGACCCAAAGACTTTGCCACTTGGTATGACTTGAGTGGTCCATGGAAATTTTTAGTATGGAATGTTGATTGTGTTGTAGAACAGGGTAGAGACTTCTAATAGCTGAATTCATTTTTGTGGAGTGTTCAAACTGAAACAAGAAGGCACTAATGGGTCATTGTGGAGAGGTCATAGCTGGTGAGGGTATTTGCTCCCCTCCAAGTTTTATGCATTATCCACTGAAGGTCAAAAAGAAATGTTGATCTGAAATACTGACACCTCAAGATGATATACTAAAACATATCTGAAAGAGTTGTTGTAAGGATAGCAAAATTCCTCTTCCTGACTTTGTCCTGGATACCAGGTAACTTCATCCAGCAGCTCCAGTATACTGCGGTATACTTCTGCTGACTCTAGTAACATGCCAACTGTAGCAACATATAATTTTACATTTTCAGTCTAAGTGACCTGGTCTGTAGACTTCCTTGGATAGAATGACATTTTACTCCCCGTTTTCCAGAACAGATGATTGAATTCAAGTATTTTCATTCATTCAGTTTCTATTATCTGCTATACATAGAGAACTCAGCCTACATGAGCCTCCAGGTTGGGAAGGGGTTCTTTTTTCTTGAGGGAGAGGAAGGGCAGCTTTTGGGGTGTTTTTTAAATCTGTTTTAGGCTTTGTCTGCAGACAGAAATAGGCAAGATAACAAACTCATCCTAATATCTCTTTGGAAGGTACATTTACTCTATTGGTAAGTCTGATACTCTGAACACCACCCTCGCATCCAAGCTCTCAACCACGAGCGCATCCTGTACTGATTGCTGCTATGTGCAACTGCCAAGTGGGCTCTTATCTAAATACTTACTAGGCTGGGGACTGCTTAATCTCCAAGATCAGGGAGACTTATTCTGATGTGGCTGCAGACTCTAGACAGCTAAATTTGCAGAAATCCACTAAAGGCAGTTTTGCTTTTCAGAAGTTGCTGAGGGCATAATTTGGCTTTTTGCAGTTTGAGGGTGGGCTGTTTAACCTGAACAAGTTCCAGCTTGCTCAATTGCAATTTAGCAATATATTTTCCCCCTACTCGCTGTGTTCCTCCCAAGAGATGCTTGCATCTCCTTGATGCATGAAAGGATACCTGTATTTAATGTGCATATTAAATACGTCTGTAAAGTAAATTCTCACATAATTTTACATTTGAAAGTACTATTTGAGGTGTGTGTGTATATATAATTGTTAGATGCATGTATAGAAATAAAACAGTCTTTGCTCTTCCCTTTTGTACCTCCTCAAGACATGTAATCTACAAAGCAGGAGAATTGCATGATAAAATGTGCCAGAGTGGAATGCATAATTATTCCAGAGGAGGGTAAGTCAGTTCAGAACTTGTACTAACATTCTTAAGGGCAGCAGGAGTCTTCTTGCCATGAAATTACATCAGCTCTGTATGGCCCAGAGTCAATGCACATGCTTTCCCTTTCTAGTAAAAAGAAAAAAGGTGTGAAAAATGCTAATGTCTTCAAAAATGTACTGTAGAACAAAGCTGAGTAAACGAATATGTATCCTAGTGTGGTGCTCACCTGTAAGTGAACTTGAGTTGAAGAGATTGAGACATTGCGCTTTTAAAACAACCATTTCTCTTTTAATAGATTAAGTTATGACTTGCAAACAGACAAAAAACATCTAAATAAGAAAAAGAATGCTTCCTTGATCCTAGTTCAGAGACATTCCCCTAACAGGTGGGGCATAGGCCTTTAAATTACAGGTCTCCTCCATATACCCAAATTTGTTACAATTCCATCAAGCAAGGAGGAAAGCCATTTCGCAGTAAATAGCAGTAGATGCTGCTAGCAACACATATTTTCAGGGTTGTTAGAAGATGGATAATAGTTTGGTTGAGATTGTGTAGTCACAGTGTCAGAGGGAGAATCTGTTCATCTATATAAAAACACTACTCTGTTTCCTAGGAGTCTTAGGATGAAGCATAGAGCACTTACTGCTACCTAATACACCTAAATTGTCACCAAGGCAAACAGTCAACAAATGCAGCTCAGCACAGTTCTGACTTACTGTCATTTCCATGGAGTAATTAGGCCTGGTTCAGCAAGTGGATAGGAAATGCTAATTTCCATTTCCTCACAAGGAGAGGGGAGGAAAGGAGTATTTCCTTTTTCTTGAGCAATAATATCTGGCACTTAAAGCTGTTTGGTGGAGCTATTGTGTGAGACAAACCATGCACAGACTGCAAGCTGATATTGTGCCTTGACAGCAGAATTTGCACACTACATTCTAGTGGCAGTCTCTTTAGTAGCACCCCATGTTTCTCACTGCATGAAGCCAGTGGAGTATGTGGTCTCAGGCTAAGTATGACTGCAGGAAAAAGCGTATGTGGGGAAAACATGCCTAAAGATCTATCCATGCTCTTAACACTGTTGTTAGTGCAGGTTGCAAAGAAAAATGTGCAAAAAGCAGAGACTCCAGGAGTTTGGCTTGAACCAGCCAAAACTATGAAGTATTCAGTGATAACAGATATAGTCAGGATAGTAATCTACTGTTTAAAGGGCCCATCTGGAAGATTTACATAATCATCAGTTGGAGAGATCTGTACATTAGATCTCAAGTTAGAGCACACTTGGCAAGTGAAGTGTTAGCTTATGGCATTCTGCACTCAGTGAAAGGATGCTTCACCACATCTTCTTTCTTTGTGTTAAAAATTCCTCCTAACTTTAAGGGAAGGGGCATCTTAAGAGTGAAGCTGCAAGACACTCATGTTTTATTACAGTGGGTGACAACGAAATACACATTCTTCTCTCACACCGACACCTTTTTCTGACTGAGAAGGTTTTGCTCAACAGCTCTGGTTTCCACAAACAGAATTCCAGGAAACGTAAGTGGCAGAGTTTTAAGTGAAAAACTTGAGGGGTAGAGGAAAAGAAGCATCATCTTCCCTGGTTTTCCTTAGCAGCAGCACTACTGCAAAGCCCAATATTCAAGGTCATTCTGCAGGTGACCA
The DNA here is from genome assembly GCA_032466535.1 of Forpus xanthops. Lineage (NCBI taxonomy): Eukaryota > Metazoa > Chordata > Aves > Psittaciformes > Psittacidae > Forpus > Forpus xanthops. Next base: position 5,890 of record JASSUY010012323.1, read on the forward strand.
TCTTCACTGTTCTGAGTTCCAGTAAAATCAAACCTGCATGTTAGTTTTAGTTCCAGCCTCCGAAGGGCACACGGCAAGCTAATGAGGCACGGCTCTTGTCAATTTTAGCCTCATACATCTAACGCACTGCCTAGAGTGTTATCAGAACTGCAATAATTCTGTCAGTGATGGAGCAGATCTAGCTGTAGATCCCTATACTAGATCACCTCTTAAACCAAATGCTTGTAACAGACTTCTGAGAAACCAGCCCACATGCACTACTTCCTTCTTTCATTTCTCACCTGGATAGACACAAGCCTTTTTTGCCTGTCTTGGTGCTTTTAAAAGCTACATAATCCCTTACAAATTCATTCTTAGTTAAGAACAGTCACATTTCAATTCTGTAGTACTTACCGTGACTATCTTCATGGTGTTAGAAGGCATAGAGCAGTAAAACACAATCATAGCAACTCATAACCTTGCTTTCAAACAAAAACCCAGCTGTTCTTCCAACCATGTAAATCCTTAAAGTAGCATTTGGTTGATGTGGATTGGCCAGAAAAATGGGCACATGTGAGAAAAGTAGAAATAGTTAGGGGGAGGGCAAAAATGCTAACAGAAACCATGTGTAAAGAGTTAAGTTCTCAATTAATCCATTCTCATCTTGCCAGGTTAGCTTACATTTTGCCCAGGTTCTGTTTCCATCTATCACTTCTATCGAACAAAGATTGAGTTATAAAGCCAGGTACCTTCTCCTCCAGAATACATATACTGTACTGGGAAACTTAAATGTCAAGTAATGTGAAGTGGATTGCTTTTTAACCACCGCATCTACCCTTGGAAGTGCTGAGCAATGTCCCTGCTAATGGAAGTCAAAACTCCAGCCCCAGTAACCCCAGCAAAAAGCATAAAATCTGTTGATTCCTCTTTCCTCCCCCCAATCGATCCTATTTCTAATCCTTTGTAACATGATCTGTGGGGGAAAAAGCAGTTTCTCTTTTACTCCTGGGCTATCTTCAAGTGAAACAGGGGGGAACAGTCTTCCACGTGTCTTATTTTATACTTGAAGAACTCACTTGATAGTTTGGGCATTATTTGCATTCTTTCTTGAGGTAAATTTTGAGCTGCAAGACTCTTAACTATAGGACAGCAAATCAGGGTTTCATGAAACTTAATGGAAACCAGCATCTCGAGGTAGAATATTCTTCACAAACAATGAGCAGGAATTAGAGGAAACAAAACCCAACAGTTTGCAGATTTGGCTGCTTATTTACATGGCTGAATATGCATTTGGAAAACTAATTCTGAGCTTTAGGTACCTATTTTGAAATGTCTGAGACCTCAAAAACATCTTAAAAGAAGGAAAAAAACATCTTAAAATAAGGAAAAAATTGCTTGCTTATAAATGTATGTCTAATAAAAGAGAAAAACAGAGCTCAATCAAGTTGCCTCTTAGTCTGTGCTATAATGGTTACAGAAAAGGAAACTCAGTCCCAACTACTGGCACCTGGTGCCACTGTAGATGGCCTTTGTATTTCCTGCCTTGCTTCCAGTTGCCATTTTGGCATAGCCCAGCTCACCCACAGATCCCATATCATATCTGCCAACCCTTGTGTGACTATCTTGGTTACCAGGATAGGCATCATGATACCAGATCTAAAAAGGCACTAGGCAGCAATGACAGGACTTACTCAGCCACCTGTGTCCTACCCAAGCTCGCTGGAAGCCACTGTTGATGGACAACTTGCTAGGAAATTTATTTGTAGCATTGAACCAAATACTGGCAAGAACCAAGTCAATGCACAATGATATGCACTGACATTTTCCTTTTTATTGTATGTGATCTGCTCATTGAGGCGACATTGGCTCGGAGAAGTGACTTTGTTCTTGTGGAGCAGGAAGTATACAAAGTACACACAATATTTACAAAGTACCTTAGTACTATTTTGACTAATTTTGACTGGAGAGTTAGTGGTTGTTTCAAAGCTAGATTAGTCACTCTGTCCATAATTACAATCTCTTGAAATCTGCTTCGGTGTTTTGAATTGGCTTCAGGCCTAATGGTCAGAAAATGGCTCCATCTCAATCTTAAGACTAAACTCACAGGATTTCATGTTTTCCTGATTTATAAGTGAAGGATGAAAAACAAATGGAGTGCTGTGCATAGAAACCTTTGGCATCCTAAGATGCATCTGCAAGGAAAAGGTGCGCATGAATACAGACCTGATGTTCCTAGGCTTACATTCCTGAAAAGGAACAAGAACAGACACTGCCATTATTTCAGAGTTACTATTTGTGCAACCCTAGAGAGCACTGTGTTGGATAACTGGGTATTTAGAACTTGCATATGAACTCCAAGTACATCTATCTAATGAAGTAAGACAAAATGGACAATAAAAGTTTTGAATAGACTTTTCAGAAAACCTCATTTTTTCCTGATTAGTAATGCAAAGATGCGTTATAGATTGCTTAGAAATGTCTTAACCATGAAACACTGCATAAGGCACACAAGCGTGCATCAGCTTGCATGTGACACGCTTTAGCACGCTTGGAGGTATAAAGAAGTTTTGGCATTGCGGAGAGGCAATGTGTTATGTATATTGTGTGGGAGGATACACCATGCAGATTTGATTGCATCATCTTGCTCTTTTTTTTTCTCCTCTTTCTTTCTTTTTTTTGTTCCAGATGGTAAAACAAAGGCTGTAGTGAAACCCGTCCTCTCCCAGGAAGAGGTGGGAGGGAATTTTATATGAGCGAGAAACTTTGCCTCAAGTCGAAATCTGAGGCCTGGACTAATGAACTACCTGTAATTCATATTGTACTAAATATTGCTGAAGCTAGGCATGTACTAATCCTGAACCATGCCAAACTATGCATAATTACTATGCTTTCTCTGTGGCAGTAATTAATTTGCGTTAGCAACTTTGATTAATCTTTCTAATCTAAAAGTAAAGTGCTTCTCAGACATGAAAGGCTCCGTAACTGCTCAGGGTTGTTATTGTAGCCCAGTGAAAGGTGCTTCAAGCTGATGGGGGGCAGGAGGGAAACAACAGTTAAAAAAAATCAAGGTATAGCTGATATTTATGAACCAAGGAAAATTATTAGCAGTTAATGCATTCCGTTTTGCCACAGAATTCACTGTCTGAAATACAGGCTTCTGTACACAGTACCTTCCTCCTGGAAGAAAAGAGAATTGTCATTAATTTGTTAAGAAGGCTTCTCTGAGGGCTGTTCCACAAAGATGAGGGTTACGTGCCAAACAGAAAGACTCAGATTCCATCTTCTAGAGGGCAAGGCTATGTATTTAACGTTTGTAATGTTTCAGTGCGAACTTACGCATAAATTCATTTTAGTCTTAACCTGGAGGACAGCATTGTTCTAGGCATGGGTGTTCAACTGACTCAGTCCTCATTGCCAGTCCAAAAAGGGTGTCAGATGGGGAGCGATTTGGACATGCCTGCTTTTCAGGAAATATGGATGCTAACATCATTAACTGAGCTATCAGATGCTAACATACAAACTAAATTCTGACATCACTGGAGACTTAAGTTTCCATCCTTCATTGACAACCTCTTGGCCCAAGCCATGCTCTTCACCCAAAGGAATCCAAAGCCGCTGAAAGGACTTATGTCATCAAGTGGTGACTGTGATTTACCTAGACTTCATAAACTGTCGCATCTACCAAAGGTAAAATTGCTGAGGCAAACAGATGTGGCTCTGCAAACCCAGTACAAATACTACAGGGGTTTTAAGTTAATATTGTGTTGCTTGTTTTCTCCTTCAGACATGCTAATACTGCAGTTATTTTTCTCTTGTTCCCCTGTGAACACTGTTTCCTGGCAAGGAGTACTGCTGCATGTAATTCATGATAGGCAGAATGACAATAATCATTTGGAAATGGATAATCTAGAGATTAGTAATGAACTTCACTTTGATTTAGACGAGTTTTAAAGGATTGCCGCTATTACCTTCAAGTCTGAGATCAATTCTGTTTCAACAAGTGAGAGAAGTATTTCTAAAATACATAACACACTAGAAAATGTAAATGTGACTCCTGGAATACATATATATATTATATGTATTTTTCATGCTGATTCAAAAAGGGAATTATTTGTGAGACTTTATTTTCTTACAGTTGTGGTTTGTGTCCAAATACTTTATAATCATAAAGCCACCCTTTGGTACCAGTCAAAATAGACAATATATAGTGATGTTGAAACAAGCTTTGTAGAAGACATATATTTAAATCAGGCATGGGACTTTACATTTATTAGAAGGCGTTCACAAAAATAAGGGTAACATCATGCATATTCTTTGCAACTAAACCCAGTTATGGTTACAATTTGGAAATAAATTTAAATAGACATATGGAGATACAGTAGTACATATACACTCTATTTATGACATTAAGTTAGTGTACTGGTAACTCAGCAATACATCAGAAATCTACAACCAGCTGATGGAAGGATTGTATAAGGAGGAAGAAACGACTTCAATTTCTCACATTACTTCTGTGGCTTGACAAGAATGTCAATGTGAATTGCCTCCTAAATTTGGGAGGCAAGAACAAGTCAAGACTATCCTTTAGCAGTACAAAACATTTACACACAAAATACACATGCATTGCAATGCATTGGGAATGGTTAAAGCAAGGAGAACCCCATCACTCAGTGCTTTATTAACACAGTTCTACAAAGGAGTCTCAAATAAGATTATATACTCACAGTAAGGCCACAATATTACAATGGATAAGGACCTTAGAACTCGGCATTCTGTGTTAGCAATAGAACCCTTCCTTCTTTCTAGACCTTTCTATGTGTTCCTGAATGGTATCTCATCAGTCCTTCTCTCTTTTTAACTTTTTTCCTGCAAGTTTAACATATTGCTTAATACAACAGTTAGCACAGTAGAGAAAGGTACTGCCACAGGGAAAACAAAACCTAGGCAACATCCACAGAGTTTTGAGACTATATGCTGGGTGCGTTCAGGTGGAGCTGGCTAATCAGAAAAAAGGCTAGCAAAGGATTTCCTCAAGTTTCGAATAGTTTCAGCTTTTGCTTCATCTTCATTCACAGACGACCGGAAGAAGGATGATTCTGTGAAACTGAAGGCATTTGTCAAAGACTGCGACTTGCTGCAAGACAAAAACGCAACAAGTTTTGCATGGTCATATTGAGTATGTCCATCCACAGGTAACTTGTATAAATGATGAGAAAAGGAGCAATGCCCATAAGATGTAGACAGTGTGCATATGAACAAAATGCATGTCCGCACGAGCAATATAGTTAGCAGTATACTAGCAGAACAGCATATAGAGCTGCTGCCACACAGCACCTTCCTTACACACTTTGATTTGAGAGGCAGGATAACCTTTCTTTAGAGAGAACACTGCTTTTCTTACAGACCTGAAACACTGTATGCCAGTAAAACTGGATGACGTGGCTTAGTACTTGAGGAATAAGTGGGCCTGCCTGCTAAATCCAACTCACCACCCAACACAGGATGATTAATAACTGTGTTCATTGAGGCTGCAAACAGTTATATCCAAAGAAAAATTATATATATTGGCAAGAGTTTGAAAAATGAATCCTGAAGTTGTAATGTGCTCTGTCTATATATGTATTTGATATCTGAACCTTAAAGGAGACTTAATCACACTTGATACCTTTAAAAAACCACCCTAAATCAGATACAATTTTTCTTGTGTACAAGCAGCTAGTCTAGCAATGCTATTCTTGTTTTAGTGCTAACATGTAACTATGGTATAAGTTTCTGTAAGTATGAATCAAATAAGACACAAGAAGAAAAATATCTGAAATTTAAAACCTTAACTCATGACTTGTCAGACAAAACAATATTTAAAAAGTAGGCTTGAATTTAAATAGAAAACATTAATGAGTTATGAACTTTTTACCAAGGCACCCATGCATTAGTAAAACTAATGTGAATTTGGTTTTATCTCAGTTCTATAATAGGATTTGAGTTTTGGCTATAGTAAACCCGAAACATTTATTCAGATTCTTGTGCTCTTCATGGTTTGCAACTTCTCTCCCTCTAAACTAATAATGTACAGCAAACAGTGCTGCAGGCGGTTTAGGTTTTTCATAAATTATAGTTGTGCTAATGAGAATAGACTGATAAATGTTTGTTTGTGCTCACTGAAAGAGGGAGGGTGGGAAGCAGCACTTGACTTGATTAGTAACACAATAAGTAGCCTAATTAAATATTTATTCACAGATTAATAACATGTACATACAGGTTAGGCAACAGCATGTGGGTGAATACAAAGCATACACATGCAAATAGAGTTAATCCTACAGGCAGGAGATCTGAGTCTTGAAAGTCAGAAAAACCACCCCTATTATGGCTTGCATCTTAAAAACTTTAATTTCTCCTTTTTTATTTCATTTTAAATAGAGAGTATTCTCCCCTGTTTGAAGAAGAGAAAAATGAATCCAGATTTGAACTAGGAATTAAAGGAAAGGGACAAAGCTGAGAGGCAGTTTGTGGTACAGTTCTTGCGTACCTGTCCTTAACTGGTTTTCTTAAATGCCAGAAATTCACAAGTTAAATTTCGAGCTATAAAGTAGTCTCCATCTTGCTTAAGAAAACCGATCTTCCTGTTTTCTGCCTATACTTAAATAATAGATGAATAAATTTGAGTTTTATGATCATAAAACAGAATAAGAAATACACTGTCCTGGGAGGCAAGGAAAATATAATCATCTTTGCATACCAATCCCAAATACATCTTTTCCACTGAATTGTGTTCAGGTTAGGACTCAGAAGTGGTTCACACCGGTATAAGCATATGAGTGGGTGGAAAAAGGGGATCTGTGTTACCTGGCTAAAACAAAGACTATACACCAGTCTTTGTACTTACTATAGGAGGTAGAATGTATCTGTGACTCTACCAGCAACAGTATGTGTCAGGATGGCTATGCTGAAAAACAACAACTCACTGCTAACACCTCCCCATGTTTTCTGTTGGCTGGGTTTAGGCTGTTAGAGGAGACAAAGCTACAGGTCCTTCCCATATTCTTTACTACAATATGTGACTGGTGAGATACAGCAACAATACCATGCTGTGCTTTAAGGATTCTTCCAGTAAGTCAGAAAACTACAGGCAGCTTCCTGTGGAAGGGCTGAAAAGGGCTGGTGTGAGCTGCTTGTGCTGGACAGTCAGTGGCAGTGTTCAACCACAAACAATGTGTGACAATGAGCAAGCACAGTTCAGCAATCAGTGTCTAGCGTGTTCACTTGGATTGTTACTGAGATAGGCCTTTGAAACTGGAATCTGTTGTCTGAGTGACTGCAGGGTTAAAAGTTTACATAGATAAGACTTCCTTTTTTCTGTGCAGGCTTGCAGCACACCCAGATCATGAGTCAGTGACATGAAAAGAGGACAATAAATACGAGAAAGATGATGAGTTTTGAGTCCTAGCTATGGCAGAAATTGCACTAGTAATAAATGAATTCTTTGTGGTGCTTAGGATATAACTAATGATACTGTCTTACTAATCACACACAGAGAATAAGCTTTCTGGAATGTTTTAACCTCATTTTTGACCTGGGAACACATGTACATTTTATCCTGAATAGAAGACCAACTCCCAAATTACAGTTACGGCAACAGAATCTGTGTTATGAGAAAAGAAAATGGATAAAGTGAATCTTACTTCAGCTGGGGATGAGACTGAGGCTTCTGTTGTGGAGTAGGCTGTGGAGCAGGCTGTGGAGCAGGAGGTGGAGCTGGCTGTGGCTGTGGCTCTGCTTCCTTTGATAATCGGGTGCTGGCAGGACCTTGAGCCTGAGGACGTGGCTGCTGAGTTGTAGGTCCAGGCGGACGCTGGGGCTGGGAAGCCGAGGGTTTTGCTGCCTGCCCAGGGGGGTACATGCGCTGGGGCTGCAATGGCTCCTGGCTTTGTGATTGCATTCCTTGGGGTTGCACTGGGCCCCCTAGGTTCAGTACAAGAAAAACTTCATAATGTTATAGTATCAAAGAGTCCTTATTAGATCTCATATCCAACACTTTAAAATAATCCTCTAATGTGATTAACTCTACTTCTGAGTTCGATTCTACTCTAAATTCTATTAACATGGACTGCAGTTGCATGTAGGCAATACAACTAATCACAATTGGTACATTAGTAACTTGTTTGGAGCCCCTAACACTCTTAACATCACTAAGAAGCACCAAATTATCCCAGCAGTAGTGGTACTGACTTCAGATCAATGGAGTTACACCCAGTATAACTTTGTCTCAGTACAAGGAGAAGCCATGAGATACTTGAATATACTAGGTAATACCTACTTTACTGACATTTTCCTGTTAAAGTCATTTGACCCCTTAGTGAAATATGTTAAGAGCATTACAAGAAACACAAGAAAGTCATTACTAATTCTTTACCAAGGAGATGTTGCCATTGAGAAGGAAGTATATTGGCAAAATACTGTATTAAGTGCGAAACTACAGCGTGTAGTAGAGACTTAGGTTGTGAAACCCACAGCTGAAAGATGCTAAATCATCATACAGTGTGGTTTTTGCTGCTTTCTGCCTGAGATAGTGCTGCGTCAGATATCAGTGGGCATGCTGCTCTTAGATCAGATGTCTGCATGTGGTTTTCAGGGCTGATAGCTGTTCTAACTGAATATTCTCGCATGTGACAAAGCACACAAGACATCTGAGTTAAGGGGGAAAAAGGACAAGGTGAAATTCTAAGCAGTTTGTTTGGATAACATTTCACAGAATCACAGATTTCGGTCAGGGCAAGAGCTTTGCTGAACAGTAAATATTATAGACGACAACTGATCTAGATGTTCTGAACATTGGGGAACATTTAGTCTTACACAGATATTTAGTGCAAGTAAAAGGCATCTCTAAAAGAAACCATCTCTGAAAGAACTGCTGCAATACATGATTATTGTTAGGTATTTTTTTTTGGAAATTGCTATTGGAAATTGCTATTATAGTTTACTCTCCACTTACTAGAGGAGATTCCAGTGTGTTATGTCTGAGAACAGCACGTACTAATGCTTCAATCAGTTTTAATGCAGTTGTAGCAGTGTGTTGTGGTGTGGAAAGATAAATAGCACGTACTGTATGTTAAGGAATGTGCCTTCATTGTTTATTAATTTGAACCACTTTTGTAGGAAATATTTGAAGGTGATAACATGGTCTTGCAACATCTTAATAAAGATCATTTTCTTATTAGCCTCCTTTCACTCAATATTGAAAACCAGAAAGGTTTCTTTCCCCCACTTGTACATACAGGCTTGAATGCCAGAAACTTTACACTGAAGACAGATATAACTTTCTTTTATTGCACATTAAGCTGTACAAGATATTTCACATAAAAGATATACTGCTGTCACATTTCCAGCATTTGCTCACTTTCTTGCAGCTGGGTTGTACAAAAGGCAACAATCATGAAAGAAACTTTTACCAAAAATAACTCAACAGAACTGAACATTAAGCCTATACTGTAAAACATCTGTTCCCTGTTACCCACAATATTGCACCTAAGCATGCTTACATGCAGAGAGACATTTTGGCTTGCTTCTTGTCTGTGGTATGTAGTAATCGTGTGTGCCCTTGTAAATCCTTTACAGTCAACAAGCTGAAATCCTATCTGAAACACACATCTCTTCTTTGCACACACAACTCACCAGTCTCGTGTGAAAAGCACTTGTGAATACTTGTACTACTACATGCAAAAAATACCAACTGCTTTAAATAAAATCAATCATCAGATTCATTTCTCCACCCCAGGGCAGTATGGTTTATTCCTTCTTATGGTGTCTGGAGGTAAGGATTTGTGAACCTGATTCTAAGTGGAATTTTCTTAATATAGAACAAAATAGCCAATGCCATCATTGGAATGATCACTGACCCAGACAAATGCTGATCACTAAAGCAAAATATTCATGTAATTTACTGATAGGTAGTAAACAGTAGCACTCACCACAAACATTTAAATAGCTAATAATTAATTCTCATCTTACCAGCCAGCTTGTACAAATGAAAGAAACACTACAAATGATGAGTCTCACTGATAATTTTTTCCAGTGTTTGTAGGGAAAACAGAAGTAGAACATAAGGCTGTTTTCCCTTTAAACAAAGCTGTTTGCACTAAACTCATGGCCACTACTCATCTTTGTACATATTCAAGATTCAAATTATAGTTTTGTGGCTCACTTGCAACTAAGCTTTCTGGTATGCTAGCAGTGTGTAGCTTGTGAGTCTAGGCCGGACTTCTCACAGCAGATTAACTGCCTGCCTGTGCATTTTTCATAATGCTACAGTTTAAATCTCTTATGCAAAAAACAGAAATAATTTACCTACAGCAAATCCAGCAGTTGTCAGGCATCTTGAGTCTTTTGTCATGTTTCTTGTCAAGCAATTATTATAAACCCTGTTTATGTGGATAACATTGGGACTGAATTCTCTTTATAGCTATCTGGATATTTCTAGGTTTAAAGTAATAGACCTGAGTTGATAAAGAAACTGCTGACATTTTTGTCTTGCATCTAAACAAAGGGCAAGATCCCCAGTTGGTTAAAAAACCTCGGTTGGTCTACCATCTCCTAACATCTCAGTATTTGAAACAAAAAGAGCTCTTATAGGAAGTTTAACAGTCCTTGAGGTATTTCCCACCAAATAAACTGGGATTTAACACTTAGGTATGTATCAGATTTTTGAATGTCTTTGCATTAGTTTTCATTAAAAATCTCCATTGATTACTAATTCAGAATGACAACAAAAGGTATTACTTCATCAAAATAGGATACATAAAATACACTTTCACTGAGATATTGCACATAGGTGGCCCATTTACATAGCTTTGTAGCTAATAATTTAATGTAGAATACTAAAAATATGAATACCAGTATGTAAAATAGAAGCTATTTTAAATATTCCTTGGGAAGAACTGTATCTTATGGAGTCACTAAAATATTAGACTTCCAGTTGAGTCTAACTCAAATGTTAATAAACTTTATAAAATTAGAAATAAAAAGCCTCACCAGCAAATTCTACTCTAGACTTTTAAAAATATCTCTGGATCACCTATATAGTAGGTCATGCACACGCACAAAAAAATAAAGGCTATGAGTACAGTGTGCACACACTCACAGAGTAAGCAAAAGTATTTAGATTTGAACCTTGGTGGTATCTTACTGAACGATAGAGAATACTCAAAAATACTGGCTAGCCATCCATAATGTCAGTTGCACTGCGCTCTAAAGAGGCACATTCTTTGTACACTGTTGACAACAGCCCTGAAATCACAGATTTTACAGAGAAAAGTAGGTAAGCATTACACGCACAGACATGAACAAGTAAACAACCAGACGGTATAGTTGACACTGCATAGAAAAAACACAGTCCAGGTCAGCACTGAAACAATGCGAAAATTGAACAAAAACTGGTACGTTTGCTTTTCAGATTGGGTGCTTGATTCTTTTATCATTTTGTTTTTTGTTTTTTTTTTTTTTGCTTTAATCCTTGCTTTTAGTCTCAATTATCTAAGTAGCCTGGACTTGTTTTGGTCCTACTGCAACGCCATTACAGTCGAGAATGTACTGTAAACAACCTTGAGGTGGTGGTCGCTGAGGTGGGATTTTGTTTGGCTCTGGCTCCTTTAGTGATCCACTCTGGAAAACACATTGGAAAACAGAAGAGAGGAAAAATAAAAAAGTTAGAGTAGCTTAGCTCCAATTCTCTGCTAATTTGTCTTTATTTTCATTAGAAATCTCTTTATTGGTCGGGGCTCAACATATACTTTTAATTTATTCCAGATAACATTTTCTAATTTAGTTGCTGTCTGACATGATATATGAATCCTGGACTAATCCAAAGCCAAGTTCTTAAAACCCCCTTGTTTTTCCCTTTGCAGCATATGATCATGATCTAAGGAGTGCCTTCTCAAATCTTACCTCATTTGTGTACAGTCTTTCTTCTTCAGTTCCTAGCACCTTGAACAATTTTCCTGCCTCTTACTGCTTCTGCTTTCTTTCTTAGACTGAACAGAAAATGGACTTCAACAAATACTTCTGTGTAATTTAAGGAATAATTTCTTTTTAATTACATCCACTCTCATCTGGAAGCACCAGCACAGATTTGTTTGCTAGTGATAGTTTTGCTTTGATTCACTGCCTGTAAATGGGCAGGGAGATGGACTACTGTAGGTTGGCTGTTTTGCTAAGCAAAATGAAAGAAGGAAGCAAAACCCGTGGACAAATAATAAAAATAATTGAAATGACTTCATGCTACTCCATCTGACATGTTGTTATTAGAAACACATGGAAGACTTCGCTTTTCAAAACAGGAGACTTATTTGGCAGTATCCTTTTCAAACGTATACTTGTCGAGAGGAAAAGATGGGCCTGAACCAAAACCTTGGAGCAGAACACCCTCTGGGAGCATTAGTATTTGAATCCAGACTTTGTCTTAAGGCCATCTCTAATATTTTGAAAAGTGAAATATGTTACAGCATTGGATAGCTTGGGGTATTTTTAAGGATCCAGAAATTAAATTGCCATCTGTCAAGAGGGAAAAAAAATCCCAGAATATATTAAATAGCAAATGTAAAATTAATTAAGCATGCTTCTTACAAAGCTTACTTTTTTTCCTGGTATATTTGTATTTGATCTTAGAACTATAGAAATGAATCTTAACTCACAGTGATGTTGAACTCCTGCACAGCGCCTAGAAGTTACACTTTCTAAATGTCACAAGACAACAACACTATCATAATGCAGCTGGTCTGAAGTGCTTTGCTTTAACTACACATATAAAAGGACATAAGGTATGTCCAAAACTCCTATTATTCAGTTACCAACCTTCTTAAGACTAAATGAAGAGTAAAAGTGCCAGCTATGAAACGAATGAGGCAAAATCTGATCCTTTCATTAACTGACCCAGTTACATAGCTCTTGATAAGCATTACTGTGAGGATGAAGATACGCAGAGGAAAACTTCACAAGGAAAAGACACAGCCATTAGAAAATTTCAAAGTGCTTTAAGTGTGAGTCAAAGTCTTCTCTCTTTTGTTTCTCTCCTTCCTCTCATTTTCTGAGCCACATGTAAAGGTGCCATTCTATCCTATGCATGTTTCAGGCTGAGTGTTTGTGGTATCTATTCTGTCTAATGCAGTTGTGGCACGCTGAAACAATATGCATTTACATCAAGAACTCCTTGGATACTGAGGAAATTAACCCAGATTCTTCCATACCTTGAAAAGCTGCCCTGGAGGAGATAACTCCTTTTATATTCTAGTACCATTGTTCTGAGGCACCTGGCACCCTCCTCATACACCTCCAGGGCATGTGAGTGCTCATCTCTGGTGGTGCAGTGTGACACATGGAGTCTGCCCTTAAAGGGGAAGTGTTAACACCTGCACATCCAAGAGGTTCCTCCTGGAGGACCAAGAAGATCATCTAACTTCTGTTAGAAAGCATGCCTAATTTCATATGGTGCATTACTCTGATCCCCATGTGGCAGACTTCCTACCCTTGCAAAAGGGTGTAAACTCTTTGCAGGGCTCTCAGTGCTGCCAGAGGGTGACTAGGGAGAGTCTGAGTGTTGCTATTTTTCTACTGAAACAAAACTAAAGGATTCTGTACGTAAAACTCATTATTTATGTAGACACTGAAACCAGAGGGAAGCAGCTTAAATTCACATCTACTTTAACAGTAAACCAACATCTGCAGGGCCTCCACCTCCTCCATGCCTTGAGGCTGAAGCAAACCTGCCATTTGCTCTTGCACTGAAATGGTCTGGGGGTTTATCACACACACCACCTCGCTGACTTGACACGACAACATCACCACTTATGCAATCTGCATATCTCTCCATCTCACACAGAAATCATCTCCTAAATGAAGCCTTCGATAACCCTCACAGAGCTGGCTGCTCCTTACCTCCCCACTCGGAAGGCGCTGCTCAAGATGTGCTTCCCCTCATCAGCCACTGAATGCAGCTGTCCTGATTTACCACCCACACATCCCTTTTTTCACCATCTATCACCTGGTGCTTCCAGGAACCTCACCCACACTCCAGGCCAATCACATGGGCTTATTGCTTTTGCTAATTAGCCAACCCACCCAGGCTGACCCAAAAAGACTCATTAGCATTACATTCCTAATTGAGAACTCTTACTCATGGTTGCTCAGTGGTCTGGAGTAATCCAGGCCTTTTCAAGAGTCCCTCTTTCAGACAGTCAGAAACCTTGATACTTGATATTAAAGACAGGCTTTGAACCAGTCTTGTTTGCTGCCCTGAGCCAAGGCCTTTAATAAAATCCAGGCTTCTTCTGAAACACCAGCTGTTGGCAAATTAACTACAGACTGTTACTTCTCACCTCTCCAAGATGGTGTGCCAACATAATTGTAAGAGCTGCTAACTCCTTATAGGCAACACAATGTCTCTGAACAGAGATGCTGGACTAGACCTGTCCTGCAGATGTATTCATCCCTCGTGGTTTTTTCCTTTTCTTTTTTCCCTTTGTTGCCCAGCCTAGAAGCTCACCCTCCTCCCACTTTCTTTTAGCACAAACATGTTTTCCTGTAGTGCAGTTCTGGTCTACGAACTTGCCTATTGCTTAGCTCAAATGCCGCAGGAATTAAGGACTAGAACGCAGCATCTGTAATGGGAAATGACCCTGAACAGATACTTATTTAGATGCTGAAGAACAAAATTAGTAAGACAGAAGACAGCAGTGACAGTGTTTAGTGTGTTTAGGGTTACCTAGGTGATGTGTGGTAACTGCTGTTGTAAGGAGTCCTTTCAGTTTTCATTTTATGGAACACAATTTTCATATCACATCCAAATTCCCCAATGAGAAGGGACTGCTGATGTTGATAGCAACACTATATAGAACTGATTATGGAAGCTCTCCTACACCAAGAGGATTTACTGTTTATATAGCTATTCTAAAAGAAAAATACAACTTTACTTATGGAAATCTCTAAGCCACTGCTGCAAGTACACTACAGTGATTTCTCAGCTCCGGGAATAACAACTGATGCTTTGGTTGCTTAATGGTCTTTGAGAATATCAGCCAAGTTAATTATAGCCAAAGCAGAAACCCCACTACTTATCTAGAAGATAGATGTCTCCAGATGTCTCCGTGGCACTTCCTTCCTTTCCACACTTACCTCAGTCTCCTTTAAATTTCAGGGGTAGAAGTGGAGGAAAGAACCGTTTGTTCTTCAAAGCGTGTTGTATTAGGATCTGATCAGTGGCATTAATTCTTTTTTCTACCTTGTATATTTATATAAATGCAGATTGGATTCATATATACTTGAGTTTAGAATAGTCTGAAGAATGTGGAAACGGGTGGGAGCAAAAGCAGCAACTTGGCAGAAAACCAGCCCTTGGGCAAATGAGATGCTAAACTGAGTCCCACAAAAATGGATTTGGATTTGGCTGAATTTGAAGATTTTGTGAGCTGTAGTTGGAGCACGTATTATCAGGTTTGGGTTCTGTTTGGTTTTCTTTGTAATGCAATGATAGAAGCTTTTTGTAGGTATTTCAATATCTGAAGGAAAAGCCATGTTTTTCAGGTTAAGAAGTAGAGGGATTCACTGAAAACACAAACTGAGTTACATCTCATAAAGGAACAAGAATAAATAGTGAAACAGTTAACTAACAGGAGAAGTAAGAAAAAATGTGATTGCTCAGGAGAGAGGTAATTTAGATAATTTAAGTAGGGTGTCAATGGTAAATGAATGCTTGAAGTGTCAGAGATTACGATAAATACAGGAGCAAGGGCAAGGTGCCAGGTAGGATAAAAGCTAAAAATGAGATGGAGGCAAAAATCAAAGATCTTCCTGGGCTCATACTGGTCCAAGCAGATATTCTTCATCTCAGAAATCAAAACCAGCTGACTCATGACATGCAGAATTCCATAGCAGGTATCTGTAACAACTGGAAATGTACGAGTTTCACTGGAGAAGGTTAAGCACTAATACTACAGGAATTACACTGTGAGTAAGGAAATGACTACTGAGGTGACACAGTTCTTGAAAGAAAACAAAGGGGAAGGATATATCTGAATTCAAGCAGAATTTTTATTAATTAAGTTGGCATAAAAACCCCAGGTATGTGCTACTAACAGCTGTAGATGATACACAGTTGGAAGACTATAGGACAAAAATATCCTAAAGCAACAATGGAATTATTGATCAGTAGCATTTAAAATCAAAAGCAGAAAACAGCAATTTAAATGCTATGTCCAAAAGAAGTTATTTATTTATAGTAAAATGCACCTGTCAGAAACGCAGAGCTCACAGACTGAAAGTGAATGGGAAAGATTGGAAAAACCCAGCATTTTATCACACATCCAGTGATAAATTTCCAGTAGGTGTTAGGCATGATGTTGTGTGTCACTAACATCACTCCTCCTCAAAAGCCGAAGATAAGCTCATCTGGCACAGAAAAGGGCTATTAAACTGACCAGGCAGATGGAAGAGCTTATACCTACAGCATTTGTAAGTGTATGTCCTGCTCAGCACAGCAAAATGAAGGCTTAAATGCAGTATGGTCGCTTTTTAAAAGTACATTGTAGTGGTGAAGAACTAGACAAAATAAGTTAGACTAAAAGACAACACAAACCAAGAAGTAAGGGGTAGAAACTGAATAAAGCTGGGCTGGATATAAGCAAATACTGTATAATTTAGCAAAGCAGTGAGATGTTGAAGTGGCAGTCTGATATGAAATATCCAAAAATAAGAAACGCCTTGTTGCTTACTGCTTTATCCATTTAATGTGTAGCGAGTACAGCAGTGGTACTTAGTGGCTGGGTGAATCTGGCATAGGTGATGTATCTGCTTCACTGTCTTACAGTGGTGCTGAGCAGGACTACAAAGCTTTTGGTAACTATTGCATTATATAGTCCCTATGGACTATGAAAGGCAGTGAATCAGACCCAGTTACAGTTACAGTGGAGAGAGGTGGTAAGGCACACACCTTCAAAGAAGTCACCTTCACCTTGTCTGGTGCAAGAGGCAGCCAGAGAGGAGCTGGCTTCTACTTTTACAGGTGCTTTGGACTACCAGTGCTCAGCCTTGCCCTTCTCCACTGAGGAAAACTGCAAGGAAAAGATGCTCTCAGAAAAATGGATGCCAGCCTAAAGTTCCTTCATGTTGAAGTTGTGATAAAGAGCACAAAATTTAGAGCACCTTTATTTAATGCTTTACCAGCTTTCCAAACTACCTTTGCAAACCCTATCAGGATCTTCCTCTGAGTAAGAAGGGAAATGGCTGCAAAGAGCAGAAAATCAGCTACACAGGGTCATTTTTACTTGGAATAGTATTTACAAAATGCACTGAAAAAGGCCACCAAAAAGTATTCTAACTTTGGTTTTGCAGACTAAGTGTTTTCCATTGCTAGATAACTAACTACTTCTTTCTTGAATATTCTTACACACAGTCTCAGAATGAGTACCCTGGTATGGACTCACTGCTCCAGTACTGTCCCTGAGATACCCATACAGATGACCTCGCTTTGTCCATCTCAGCCCTAATTTCTATTACTCTCTGAATAACACTAATCCCACCCCTCAGAGATGAGGTTTCTAGAGAAGTAGGATGTTGACTTTTAGGGAAAAGGGATTGCTTAAGTAGCATCTCCTGTTGAATCTAGGTCCCTTTCACAACCAGTCTGGAATTCTAATGGACAAGGATGCAGCCTTATTTTATTGCTTGAAGAAGCCAGATTTCAACTTCTGGTTTTGAAAAGGAAACATTAAAAGCATGCTGTTGCTCATCGGCTCTCAGGCAGTTCTTTCCAACAGACAAGGAAGGAATGTGGGCTATGTGATAGGAGAGAGCTCCCCCTGCGTGCTAAAGCAGCAGACACTACACTGACAGGCAAGTGCAAGCGGCAGAACAGATCTAGAAGTGTGCAGATTCTGGTACCAGAAAGTTCCTTACACCTTTCTCAGAGTGCACAGATACCTCTGTGTAACTGCTCTATAAGGGATCCCTCACGGCTTGACAGAGTCAAAATCCTGTGCTGTTGCTTGAAAGTCTAAGGAATGTTTTGATCCTTGAATGCAGGGACTTTGACCCTGGCTGAAGCTACACTGTAAATGCTCCTCCAGTCTTAAAGCACAACAGATTTTGCTTGTCTAGTTTTGGGGGTTTATTTGTAAATATGGGACGGCAATTGATCTTTGCATGAGCATGAAGACATTAAGACCCATGGAACTTCATCTTGAGCCACAAGGATCCATCGTTACTGAAGGGGGGCCCATAGGGATGCTGGGGAGGGACTCTTCATTAGGGACTGTAGTGATAGGACAAAGGGTAAAGGGTTCACACTCAAACAGGGGAAGTTTAGATTGGATCTGAGGAAGAAGTTCTTTACTGTAAGGGTGGTGAGGCACTGGAATGTGTTGCCCAGGGAAGTTATGAATGCTCCATCGCTGGTGGTGTTCAAGGCTGGGTTGGACAGAGCCTTGGGTGGCATGGTTTAGTGGATGGTGTCCCTGCCCATGGCAGGGGGGTTGGAACTGGGTTATCTTAAGGTCCTTTCCAACCTTTTCTATGATTCTATGATTACTGGATCCAACCAGAAGGGAAATTCCTGCTTTGAAACAAGGAAGTCTGGAAAAAAGCTGGAAGAAGCTAACCCAAGCCCAGTCTTACAATCTCTGTTTTATCTTAATAGCACTGTACCACTCTGGCAGAACAGTGGAATTCTAACACATATTTAGCACATGGTCCTTCCCAAAATAAATGGTAGCAATAACTGATGGGAAAAGGGACAAAATCCTTTCAGATTATATATGGAGTAAAGCCTAACAGCTTTGCATAACAGGTTAGGATTTAAAGGTCAGAGAAATCAAATTTAAGAGTCGAGTGGAGACAGAGAATGATAAAACAAAGTAGAAAGGAAGCCCCCATCCCAGTGGAGAAGGAAAGGAGAGCAAGGAAAAGTTTCCAAACAGTAAATGATAATTCTGTTAGGTTCAGCTTAAATAAATAACATCAGAGAGTATAAAGAGATAAAAAATCAGACTAGAAACATCAAAATTGTTTTATATTATGTTAAAGACAAAACAGAGAGGTCAGAGGTAGATCATCCTTTCCTATTTGTGTACGTGGCAGCTACTGCTTGGTCTGTAAGCATGGGATTACTGTTTTTCCTTGTCTCAGTTTTATAAAGGCTGGCTTTGCTCTATAATGGGACCAGGGCATATTTTGAAGTCTTCCAAAAAATGCCTGTGGGACAAAAAGCTATTTCTCACCCAAGTCTAGTGAAGACACACAGGCTACTCTCTAATGGTGGGCTCATGAGTACTTAAACTTTACATATTTTCTTTGTCCCTTGTACTACTTTGAGGGCAGTCACCATGGAGTTTCACACTTCCCAAAGATAGTGTCTGCTTCTGCTAATACAATTGGTACACTGTGAGGGGATGAGAAGGTCATCTGACAGCAGAGAATAAAAAAGGTAACAAGCATCATTTATTGTGTGAATCAAGGCAAAAAGAGAAGTGTTGCTGTTGTGTTTATAATAAATGGGGAAAAGTACCTACTAATCAGTAATACTTGTTCTGTTCTTCAGTTTTACCTAGAATTTTGTTACTTTCTGTATCATAACATTATTAGCACTGAGGCTAAAGCATTGTAGGATGCTACAGGCAAGCGAAGACACCCTTATCACCATGGTCCTGTCAGGTTGCTGGTGGAGCTTTTCCTTTGGGCTTCTCTCCTAATGAGCACTTTTGTGAGCAACTATTTCTCTTACCAAGGTTTGCTTGCCTTGTCTGCAGGGGCTGTGCATTTGGACAAATTCCCATTGATGTCAGCACAAATTCTGCCCAAATAATCCTAAATCTTTAATAATGCCCCTTAGTTTATTCTCTCTTACAGTCTAAATAGCACCTGATGCCTTCAAAAAGGGCACTGTAAAGGCACACTTGTTTAGATCTTGCCATGTTATTCTAAACAAGCTAAGAAAGGTAAGCAGTTACTAGAGTTTTGATTAAGTCATCTTCAGTGAGTGGATACATTCACAGCTAACAACATTTATGTAGGCATTTATCACAAACAAATATCCAGCAAGCTATTTACCTTACTCCTGTAAGACTAAATAAGCAACAGAATTGAGCAATACATATGTGCCTGCCTTAGTAATTACTCCATCTACTGGTACAGGATCCCAGAAAGTATTTTAAAATAGGTTATCTTAACTTTCATGATCAACTTGTTGGTAAAATCTCTGCTCAACATTTGTGTGCTTGTCCCACTGTTTCTTAGTTACTGTCAGTATTAAAAATCTCAGGATGTATTTCCCTACATGAACTCTAGTTTTGACATATTATAATACTTGAATGTAAAGTTCAAATGCTCCAAATAAATCAAGCTTTGTGTAATGAAATAGCCGCTGTTTTAAATATATGGCTATCCTTCATCCAGCAGCTGAAGTCTCTGCTGTGATTTCTGGCATGCACACAAAGAACATCTGCCCTGAATAGATGTCTCTTACTCTAAAGGTGGACAAAACATCTCTGGTGTAGAAAAACCCCAACCCCACTATCATTATATACTTGTGATAAATAAACTCAACTGGTGTAAATCCTCCTGGAACGGAGCGTGCCCCCACTGTGGCCTACTACCATTAACGTGGTGAGCTCAGGGTCCATATGTGTTCATTTTCTTCTGCTTTTCTTAATTCCATAGATGTATATTAGGATCCAAAAGGATAACAGCTGTTGTATTTTCACAAACACAAAATAACTAAAAGGTTAAAACTCCACTTTGATTAAAATAAGCATCTCCTCTTCCGAATATAAACAGCTAAACACTGTGTGTGTATATATATATATGCTGATACATACATACACGTCAAGGCAGCACATTAAAAGTACTCCGTATTAAAATAATGCAGATAAATGAAACGCATTACAATAGCTCTGGGAGAGATTTTAAAATAGGGAGCATTTAGTATTTGTTAAAAGTATACCCAATTCCTCATTGAATATGACACACCTTCTGGAATACGTTGCAATACTAAATAATCCAAAACTCTCAGCATCAGGACTCCCACAAGAGAGGAAGCCACAAGATGTCGCTGGGCTTCACATAACCAACGCTCGCTGCAGTAAAAGGGGTCAAGAGTCCCTTCAGTATTCCCAAAACCTCTTTGAGTTGGCAGTTTTCAGAAGGGCTGTTTGCTTCTAGAACCTTCAAAAGGTATTGTGGCTATGTCCTGGGATGTGTGCATGTCCCAGCAATATCCACTGTTCCCTATGAGTTTGGATTATGATGTTTTAGATTCCCTGCCCATATTTTTAGAAGGCATCTTGCTGCTGCCTGACTGACTTTCTGTTAAGTCACAATTATTCCATGACCATTTTAATATGGAAAGTACTTTGGCTACTAGGCACTGTGATGAAAAAGAACTTTTAGGCTGATGGATAGTGTAAGTGGTAAAGAATAACCACTTTCATTCTGTTTGCAGGCACTAGTGGCTGTCAAAATGCATACAGACATTCTGCAGCAAACAATGAACAGAAAAAACCTTATTAATTGCTAATGCAGACTACAGAAGATGCTCAGTTAGTATGTACAGAGATCTTCTACTTGTATACTGACAAGATATATTGCTCTGTTTCTATAGGGTAAACCGATTTGTTTGGAAAGGTAAAGAGGTGTAGTAATACAGGAAAATTCTGACAGACTTTTTCCAGGGTCTTTGCAGTCCCCTGCCCAGAGGAGAGAGAAAGGCAGGTTAATCTCTGGACTCTTCAGGATCTGGGCTTTCACCAGGCATTATGCCACACAGATATGGGTATGTCCGCTTTATGGTCATATGATGCCATAGCTGCCATTTATCTCCTATTTATATGTCTTCCTAAGACAAAGAAATATATCACATATGGTTTTAGGGATCATTAAACCATTTAGTGATCTTCTCAAGGCAAGCTGTTCTTAAATTACTCCTGCTGCCTGTTAGTATAGATGTAATTACAGCAGGGAATTATTTACTTTGCACCAGTTCAGCAGGATGCTCAGATGTTAGTACTGAAACTCTGAATTTACCCTCGTTCATGCAGAATGCTTTTGTGTGGTCTTCTGTTAATTCATTAGGCAGTCTCTCCTTCCAGACATGAGGAGCAAAAATATGTTCCTGCAAGTAAGTGCCAAGGGAGTGTGACAGAAAGAAAAGTCTCGATGGGGATGTTAACTGGTGGTATGTACATGGTCTGGTTAAAGCAAGTAGACTGAGTGCAGACTGAGAAGGATCATACAAAGCAAACCTACAAGTCACAACCCTGTTCCTTTTGTCGTAATTAATGGTTCCAGGTATTGGGCAGAAGCTGTTCCCCGTGAGGATGCTGAGGCCCCAGCACAGGGTGTTCAGAGAAGATGGCTGCCCCATCCCTGGCAGTGCTCAAGGCCAGGCTGGACAGGGCTCGGAGCAACCTGCTCTAGTGGAAGGTGTCATTGCACATGGAAGGGGATTGGAACTGAATGAGCTTTAAGTGTTCTTCCAACACAAACCAGGCTGAGATTCTATGAAACAAATTGCTACTCGCTGTAAGTAGCTTTCCTCATATATATATATATATATATATATATATAAAAAAGTAAATCCAAGAGGCAGAAGGTAATAGAACTGTGACTACCCTTATGGAAGCCCAAGAAAAGGCAATTTGATAACAGTCTGCTTTTCTCTCTGGAGGTAATACTTTCTGTTACCTCCACTATGTTCACATTTAGCTCAATTTTCTCACTGAACATTGAAAAATAAGACTGGAGAAAACTGCGGGTCAGATCATATAAGGGGTCAGGGAATGAAGAATGAGTAAGATAAAGAGAGAAATAGGAAAAATGGAATTGTATCAAACCAGCTCTAAATGGCTGAAGATAGCTGAGTAAGGGCTCCTTGACCCTAATCTCTACTGAACGTAGTGCAATTGTACTGAACTTCCCTGAAGGTGAGGAGTGAAGAAGATATTAACACATTCCAGAAAAGAGTGCTAGGAAATTAAGCACTTCATATTCTGCTATTCTAAGCTCAAAACAACTAAGTACTGTCCTCTCTACTTCTGCCTTGTGGGTTGGTTTAGTACTGGGGTGCTATTCCTTTTGTTTAACCCATTCAGAACCAGGATGTAGCTGGGAGTGCTGTGCTCTTTGTGATCTTATGTCATGAGGGATATTGTGTGCACAGATTTCCTCCTTCCATTAAGGATAATAAATGCCTTGTCCTTTTGTGGATAATGCAACATGGTCTCAACAGAGCTGTACTGAAATAACATTTTCCTCATATGATTTTCCTTAGCTTCAATCGCTTACATGACCATAACCATTTGCATTTTATGGTAATACTCATGTCCAATGTAATATTCTACACAGAATTTAGTTCAACACAATTCATATCATGACGCAGCTCCAAAGAGATGTTTTACTATCATTGCTTAGATGGTTTACTGATCTTTTCTTATATACAAATGCTGCTAAAGAAAGAAGCATGAAACACCCTGCACTGAGCAACCACCTGCAGGGTTTTGCAGAGCTGGACAGCAGAAGTTTTGGCAGTGATCTTTCCTATCAACAGATGGAGACAGAGATAAGCAGTTCCATTGGCTACAACACTTCACTGGGTAGCTGCACCTACTGGTTGGCTTTCTCGGGAAAGTTTGAAAAAGGCTTCTCAAAAGATGTGTCAAAGTACGCAAAGAGGTTACAGACGATGGAAATTCAGGTATCCATCATTTTATTGCCTGCAAGTACAGCAGGCTTGTCTCATGGAAAACTTGTATTAAAATCATATTCCCACGTAAAGTCATATCATACATTTTAGTTGTGAGTGAAACAAGTTGTCATGGTTTCAAATGAAACAGAAACAACTTATTTTTTGGAGTTTTTTGACCATATGTAGTTCTATCAGGTAGAACTTCTCCAGAAGTGCACAGGGACTCCCACTTTCTTCTGTGGTGGGAACACTTGTAAAGGAGCTGATGAGAGCAAAACTGACAAGTGTCAAATCCTGTCCTTAAGAGTCCTTTCTATCCCAACACAGTTCAGTGCTGCTGTCAAAGGCACACAGTGAACTGCAGTCTGGGACCACCAGGGGAAAGCTGAGGCACACTTTGCTGGCTGCAGGTGCTCAAGCTGTGAGAGGTGCAGCACCCAGAGCTGCAAAGCACAGCCTTCCTCCTGGCACAGGCTCTCTGCCTCTCTGGGTACAGCAGAACTTGCAGAGTCTGTGTAAGTGTTTACAGATATATCAGTCAAAATGTCATGTTCAAAATACCTATCTAAATAATCTCAATGCATCTGACAGCACAGATTATAGATTTCATGAGTTTAAGAATCACAGGATCTGCACTTCCGAGGTTTCAACATAAACAAGCCTGTTGTCTGAGGCCCCTGCCTTTGGCATTTGCTCCTTCTGGAACTCTGACAGAGAGAACTTTGCTGGCCTTCAGAATACATTGCAAGGCCAATCACTTCCATCAAGATTTGGCTTCCTTGCTCTAAACAAAGACTTATTTTCCTAATCATAGATTTGGTTTCTGATGGATGGTTAATTGGAATAGTGCTGCCCACTGTGGGCAGTTCTAAATTGAAGCATTCTCTTAGGTACAGTGCACCCAGTGCCACAGCAGTGGGGAGATTATGAATGATTTTTAAATCCCACACAGATAATAAGGGAATTCAAGCCATGGCACACCTACAGCTGTACTACTGACTGTAAACTGTTCCTTTAAAAGCAGAAGTAGCAAAACACACAGATTACTCTTTGATATTTATATTACTTTGGTTTCTAAGACCACACATACATATGCACACAGTTGATTTGGGATAAATTGCTGGCTTTGCATTTTATGTGACCTGTAGAAATATGCAGTATCCCCCTGCCCCACAAATGAAGGGACTGCATTTCCCAAGAAAAGGAAATAATTTCTTAGATTAGAAAAGGAAAAGGCTGTTTGAAGATGAAAAGCATAGCTTGTTTTAGCAGGCTGGTTTTATCCTTGGGAAAACAAGCCAGCTGAAAATTGAGTGCACATGAGGAGATATCTGATTTAAAGACTACAGATCTGTTTCACAGTTTTCATTTAAAGCTAGGAAGATTGATGGGCATTTGCAAACAATATCTTCTGCAGAAACTCAGATCTCCTTTGCCTGTTGTAAATTGGTAGATAATAGAACAAGGAAAATTGTAAGGAGCAGTCTGGTTAACTGAGAGGACAACTACTAAATACTGCATATATTCCAAAAGGATATCTTTGGATATCTTTGATCAAGTGCAATCCAGAACTGACGGATAGGATAAGGAAAAGAAGATGAGTGTTGAATAACATCTTTTTGCCATTAGCAAAGGCTGAATGCTTCAGAAATCTAAACTAGAAATCCAATAGACACTCAGAAGCTGGGGGAAAATACTGTCTTTGGGGTCACTCAAAACTCTTTTCTTTAAGAGTAAAAAGCCCTTTTGATGGACAGGATGAGTGCCAACAACGACTGAGCAATTCAGAACTTGCTTAAAATGTTCTTGTGTCTTATTTCCATCCTAGACTCACACAGGCAGTTTTTCCTTGGAAACGAGTAAAGCCTTCATTTACATACACCATTGCTTTTGATAACACCAGTAATCACAAACATTCCTCCTCCCTTGCCACCTTTAAAGTCCAGGAATCAGGCATACACAAGGCACTGTATTTGTTCCCTCAGAATATGAAATATCAAGCTCTCCAACTGACTTCCAAATGAATCTATTAATGTTACAATAATGTCTATTACGGTTTTAAATTCTGATTTATGTTAACTTGTATGCTCTAGGCAACTCTACATTTGACTCTGCTTCATTTTAATATAGAGCTCATTTGCTAGCCCCAAAAGAAACTATAATTTGGTATAAGGTGATTTATTTTTTCTCCCCTCTAGACTTTCTTTTTCAGTGCCCTTTACAATGGACTTGAGTCATGTTGGATGGAAACTTCTCCATTGTATGTGGTTCGGTGGTTGAACCAATTTTATGCTTAGTTTCAAGTGGTTGTAATATAAATAGAAGCCACACCACTTTTTTATGTGGGATGGTGTATTTTTATAACTTAAAGCATGATGATATATTTGAAGAACAAATTAGTCATTCTGCCTCAAGAACTAGTCTGTCTGAGGTATGCCACAAAATTGGTTTCAAATTGTTTACCTGCTGTGGAGCCTACTGGGAGTAAAACAGATTCTTGATTTAGGCTTGGTAATTCCTGTATTACAGTTTGGCTCCTTCTGTTCCTTAACTGATTACCATGGAGCTGTATTGGTACAGAGCAGCAATACAGTCCTGAATAGTTTATTCTCAGAATGTATTGTCATGGTGTGTCCTTTCAGTATACTAAAAGAAGTAGATGAAAGTTGTAGCTAATGATGCTGCTCTTTGATCAGACCTGCTGCCTAGCTATGAAAACACAAAAGATGCTACTTAGCATTTATATAGCACTTTTCAAAGACTCACAGAATGGTAGAATGGCTTAGTTAGAACAGACCTTTAAGTCTAGACTAGATCTAACAGACTAAACCATCTAGTCTGACCTCAGACCCTTCTCTTCTCCAGGCTGACCCAGTCCAGCTCTCTCAGCCTGGCTCCAGGGCAGAGCAGCTCCAGCCCTTGCAGCATCTCCATGGCCTCCTCTGGACTCACTCCAACAGCTCCATGTCCCTCTTGTGCTGTTGCCCCAGAGCTGGACCAGGTGGGTCACCCCAGAGCACAGTAGAGGGGGAGAATGAGCAGCATCCCTTTCCTCCAGCATGGTGTCATCTGCAAACTTGCTGAAGGGGCACTCAATGCCACTACACATGTCATTAATGAAGACATTAAACAGGACTGGTTTCAGTACAGACCCTTGAAGGACATCACTTGTTCCTGGTTTCAATTTGAACACTGAGCCACTGAATTTAACTCTGGACAAAGTCATCTGGCCAATTCCCTAATCATCTAATAGTCCACCCATCAAATCTTGTCTCTCCAATTCAGAGGCAAAACTTTTACATTTTAGAGCCTTTTAGAAAAATACCACACTCTCAGAAGTTATTTAAAGATCAAGAAAATAAACTTCACATTTTTCTGAGCATGGAAATGGAAACACAAAGATGATTTCCAAAGTCTGAAAGCCAGCTGGTAGCAAGGCTAGGGCAGAAGTCTGCATCCCCACACTTTAACTAACAGGCCATGTAAGACAAAACAAGTGAAATCCATCTATTTTCAACCTTAAACACCAGTTTTCCAATACTCTAAACATATTTCAGGAGGTTTGTAAGGTATTTCTCTTAATTGCAGCGCACAAAAGCTTATCATGTAATTCATTTCTTACAAGAACAGTAACTATTGTCTTCGTATTCTTTTGGACATCGTCAGGACACAGATTGTCTATGACAGTGCTTATTATTATTTCCTTTACAGATGTAACTGGAACAAAACAGTACAAAGCCTGGCAATTCACTGAATCCAGTTATCATTTTACTGGTAAAAACACACCAACACTTCCAATTCTTGCTACTATCTGGAGATGATCTCATTTAATATGACAAACCTAGAAAACACATTGAGAAGTTCTTTAATCCTTGAAGTTCAGGGTATGTCTGCACAGTGTTCCAGCCAAATTCTTTGAGGAGAACTTTGAGCTTAAAACTATAGAATAAGATGGCCTGGTTTACAATCAAAAGTTTCCTACCTGGGGCTGCTGAGTGGCAGTGGGTCTCTGAGGAGATGGTATAGGTGTTTTGGACAACATTTGGTTCATTTTGCTTACGACTAGTTCAGTTATATGTTGCCGGTCTTCAGTCTGGTGCTCACCGATCAGAGGCATTGCACAGTCCATGACCTGCAAAATAAGGTCATACATCAGCTACGGGAAGGCACCGCAGTAAACTTATTCCACATGTCCTCCAATAGGTGCCAGGTCACCTATTTACACAGTTGGTTTTAACTGAAATCAAACAGGTCTGTGTATGTTACATCAGAAAAGCAAAAGCCCGAGAGCAGGATGTGGGTCAGCAGAGCAGAACAGCAACTTTACAATGTCATCCCTTCCCAGTCTCCAAGCAATAGATGGGTTCAGGATGACATGTGGGCATACGCGCTCCGGGGAACTCCTGGGGGAGACACAGAGCAGACAAAGAACATGAGATTTCTTGGGCTATTCAGTGCTCTGCTGAACACCTAAAGGAACTGCATGTGCTCCGAGAGACAGCTCTGGAAATCTTCTCTCTTATGTATTGTTGTGGCTCTTACCATGTTCATCAGCCAATTCAAACGTGCAAATGCTAACTAAACCATCATCTTCCCAGCTAGTGTTGAGTTCTGCTAGGGAAAGCTGGAGCCACACTGACAAAGGAAAGAATTGACATAAGACCTTGTTGTTATTGATATGCTTTTCTGAAAAGCAGTGTGGCTGCAGTGCAGCTGATGCAAAAAAGAGGTATTCCTACAAAGAAAGCAGGATATCAGGGAGGCAAAGCAAAATGGGCACATTTCCATTCTAAATGTGCAGGTTACTAGTGTGCAGCAAGTATTTAATTCAGCTGCTCAGCTAAGTAAAACCAATCCTGAATTCAGTCACTTCAGTGGACTATAAACATTGGTTATTTCTACAGAATACTTGTTACTTCTGCAGTGTATCTACTTTGGGAGCATCTGTGTTTGTTTCAGGGGAAATAAAAGCATAACAACCACAACTATTATTCACAGTGACACTGGCCATTTTTGTTTCAACAATAAAAGGATTTAATTTGCTCTTGAGAAGCCGCAGACCATTTGCAGTATGTGTCAAAGCTATTAAGGCAAGGCACCTGCAGCTCTGCATGCTGGTGTTTCTCATAGGTATGGATCACAAGTGATAGTAAAAATGATAGTATTAATAATTAAGAACCTGCCAGGCTTAAAGCAGTTGGACTACATTAGCAGTAACACACTGTATGGATGTGATTGCACCTGATCCAGTAGGAGCCTTTGCACAAGCTGGGTTGTGCCCATCTTTCAGTGTGTGGAAAGCTGCCTACCTACCAAATCTCACCCAAGGTTTCTCACCAGTGTAGCAAATTCTGCAGCAGACATCCACCAACTGTGCTTGTAAGAGAGAAGGTGGTGGGTGAAGAAGGCAAGAATCAATAGCAAGGGATCCTGCTGGCTTCTGCCCAAATGCACAAAGATCAGTGAGTTTTATGAAGGTGTTTCAGTACTTCCAAGATGCACAATCCCTCTCTGACTTCAGAAGTTCTTTATTTACTGCAGGTAAATGAAACCTGAAAAGGTCCAACAGAGTCAAGAGTGCTGGAGGACTCCTGCAGCATCAAGCTTCTTACATGTAGGTACTAACGGCCAGTGAAAACTTTAAACTTCTCTCACTCCTATCCAATTGCTAGCAAAAGGACCAGAAATAGAGCCCTGCTTTGGGAACGGGCAGGGCTATTTTGGCTAGAGAGGGTGACCCTCAGCTCTTCAGTTGGGCATTCTGCTGTAGGCTGGTGCCTTGGCTATTTGTGTTAGTTCCCCAGCTTGTGCAGTTGAAGGGAAGTGGTTGAAATCTTGTGGCAAGACCCAATTTCGAGGTGTTAGCAATGACTGAACGTTAGAAGGTGTTGATGGCAGTGTGACAGGCATCGGATGTTTGGTTGTCCAGCATAAAACATGTGATTTTCAGAAAGGGAGTTATTTCCCCCTCACTATATTAACCTTCCCCCCACCAATGCCCAACCACAGAAGCAACAGTTCTGTGTTTCCCAATTGTGTGAAGAAAACCTCACTTTGCTTACCTTCCACTTACATTAAAATAATTATTTGGAATGCCAGTGAAAGAAATTGCCTCAAGTAAGGTCCTGTCAAAGGATTAGACATGATTAACGTCTGCAGAATGGGGTTCTGACCAAATGGCTAAGTTTAAATACTTCTATGACTACAAGTTTACATATAAACTTTCCTTAGGAGACATTGCTGTGCTCACCAGAACATGTGGGGGAAGTATAGTTCTATGGCTAAGGATAAAACCAAGAAGCTTTGAGAGCTCAGAACTTCACCTCCACTTCAGTAGAAGAGATTCTATGTTTCTTGAAGACAGTATTTTCAAGCATAGCTGCCCTTTTCACAGCCTGAGGTGGATTGAAATGATCATGGCATTAAAAACCACAGCCATGTGTCCTTGATGACCTTTTGCCACTTGGCCAGGTTTTGATGCTGTTGAAATCACAACTGCCAGACTTGAGCAAATACTGTTGGCCGAAGATACATGGAACCTACCACTGAACAAGCGCTGAGTCAAGTGCCACATCTGGAATGACAGGAAGTTAAGGTGTGTTTTGGTGTTAGTTACTGAGTAAAAGATAGTAGCCAATGTGCATAAAGAGAAAGGAAGGCATCAGGTTATCAAGATCACTGCTGCTCCCAAAGTGAAATGTCACAAATGGCTGAGTAAAAGATTACCAAGGCTTGAAAGCGGTTCCACTGCAGGATGTTGTTGGTCAGTTCAATACCTGACTGGACATGGGAAGCACCATGGGGAGTGGAAGTTGTGGGTTGTTGGAGCTGGAGAGGCTCTTACCACTGACAGCACTGGGAGGGAGCAGAGAACCAGATCACACCCAGCACTGCATGGGCACAGCCTCTCCCTCCTGCTACTGCTGCTGGGACTCTTGGAGAGACCTTAACCTGCTGCTCCTTGGCAAAGATGCTAACAACAAGGTGAATGTTCCACATTGGGTGGGTATTGCTGTCTCTTTGCCTTTAAGAGAATGCAGTCTAATTTCCTTCCTAGTAAAACAATGGGAGCAGCAATCAGTAATGTTTTATATAAATGATCTTACGAATTAAAACGTAGTGTGGGTAACACCAGCAGGTTTTCAAAGCTGTGAGTGTCTAACAGCAGTGTCATACTGGAGCTCTCCCACTTTAGAGGACTTCACAAAGTTTAGACGTGCACAGAGCATCCTGTTTATAAGCAGTCTATTTACAGTCTGTCCAAGTTCTCAAATACCATTTTAAACCGGCCAGGTTTTATTTTTCTCGCAGCACTTAGTTCAGCTGTTCAAGATCCTGCAGCTTCCACTGGGAGGATTTCATAGAAAAAAAGACATCTGCAATTCATAAAATCAAATACGTTACTTTTGCAGATGCCAGCAAAAACATGGGGCACTATCATGAGGGTCACTTAATTCGTATCGCTTCTTTCATTGATATGCATTTCAGGAACCAATCCTATGGAATTAACTCCTCTTACCACCCAGAAACTGTATTTTGAAATGCACTTATTGCATATTTGCATGAAACTATGAGACTGACTACATATATGAGCAGTACTAACAGAAACTACACGTTCGGTTCAACAGAATACTGTGACAAACCAAAACGCCTTTCAACGACAGCACCCTTTAATGAGTGTCCTCTGCCTCTACTGTGGCTAAGGCAAATACTTGAAATTTGGGCTGCCAGAATGAGAAATACTGTTTAATGAATATGAAAGGCATTGGGATGGGATTACTAAAGGAGCCAGTGTAATTATGAGTAACTGCAAAGAGATCATCATGTTTGAAGGAGAAACTACTCTGCTATTGCCCAAACACAGTTCTCTTATACAGTATGTTTGCTACCAAAGTATTAAGAAAGATCTCTTGCTTAGAGCTTTATGAAGACCCAACCTAAATGGTGCTGGGAAAGACAGAGTTGGGGCACCAGAAGGAAGGGTAAAGGTAAGGAACCCTTGTCATGCAGTGGAAGAAAGGGGGGGTTGTCAGGATGCTGCAGTACGCAAGGAACATGTTGGACCAGACAGAGGCCTTGCAAGTCACAGTGCCCAAGGAGTCAGACAGAATAGTGATACATGGTTTCCATACGGAAAAAAATATGAAATACAGAAGATATGATAATGATGGGTAAGTGCAGGGCAAGGAGGATTCTTAAGGTCCATGCTTGAGAGTGTGAGGATCGAGAAAAAACATCTATTTTGGTCTGTAAGAGAAGCAAACAGGCTGTGTTGCTGTGTCACACGTGTTCCTTTTCTGCATTGTTTTTTCTGGGACCTGGTTATGTCCAACTGTGGTGCAAAGTTAGACTGTAAAGGCAGAGGCTGATACAGGCTTTAATTTAAGAGCTCTAAGTGTGGGGAAAGTAACTGACATTACAAGAAGCTAACAGTTTGAGAGGGTCATTTAAGACTGGATGGGATGTAAGAAGAGATGCTGTGACTTCTGAGAAGTCAGGGAGTGACTGGAGATGAAGTAATCCCGGGGCTTTCCCTGAGGCCTCCATAGTAGATGCAGGGATGGTTTGTAATTGGAAATGTAACCACACCTGAGGAGTTGGGAGGGGAAGGTACAGCAGCAAATCAGTGGCAACTGGTAGAAAAGTGTTACAGCCCCTCCTGTAGTGGGTGAATAACATCTGCACTGGAAGTAAGAACAGCTGAAAAAGTGAGCCAAGCATTCCTAGATGAAAGATCCAGTGACTGTAGACACATTTACATGGTCTTGGTTTAATCTGCAATGAAAACAAACCAAAGAAGTGATTTCTATGGCCAAAGTCCCTGCAGGAAGCTGAATTTGCTGCAAACGTAGCAAATTGAAAAAGAGGGTAAAATATATAGAAAATACAGTGAATACCTCTGAGAAAAATGCAAGGGCTTTGAAGAGATTGGTTTAATCTGTAAAATAACAGTTGGACCTCACAATGAATTTTACCTGTATTCACCCCCCTGGTAGTAGAATACGGTTCATTGTGTACCGCAGACAGCATTAAGACGGTCACATATAACAAGTATAGTTGTTTCTAATTTAAAATGCCAAAAGGTATTTGTCAGGTGCTTTGACAAAAGACACAGAAATCATAAAGACTATGGGAAAAAGAAACCAGTGAGTAACTGTTCTTAAGGGGGAGCCCAAAATACTAATGTTGTTCATGCAGGCCAGTAGTTACTGGTCCATTCAAATGGAAACCAGTGTCCTAGCAAAGGACATTTGCCCCCTTCATTACCTATGTCACGTAATTGACTTTTCTGTGTAAAAGAACAGCTGATGTCATTATTTCGGGAATGGTGTCTGGAAACTGTCAAGGGGATTCAATCTGTTCCGTTCAAAATAGAGAAAAAAGGCCCAAAAGAGTTCATTGAAAAAGCTGAGATTTTTCTTATTAGGTTATATTAAGTCCTATTAGGAATAATGAAGCTATATTAAGCCCTATTAGGAAATGTAGGCATGCTCCTTGGTTTGGAAATAGGAATCTTAGCTCATAAATGTGGTCTTAACCGTAACTTTGTATCCAAAAGAGTAATTTCAGACTCCTAAATGTTCAAAATTTCTAACAGTATCAGAAATAAAATGAGAGACTTCTGACTTTATCAGCTATTTTAGCTGGATTTAGTTCCCTTACTAACCTGAATAGAGGATAATCTTTAATGGATGGAAAGCCACGCACATATGCAAAAAAAACCCCATGTCCATGCTTGTTTGCCACTTCTGCACACATTTATCTGCCAAATCCCAGATTTAGAGATACAGTTACGTTTTGAGGGAGGTTTTAAGATCTGTTTATTATAGGAGACTGGTATCTACAACATTGGCAGACACGGTAAGAAATGAAACATCTCCCTCTCTTCCTTCTGAGCAGTGTTGATGTTTGTCATGCTTTGGGCAGAATGTAGGGCTAGGGGAACTCCAGAGATCCCCGCCAACCTGAGTACATCTAAACCTTGTGATACACCACTTACATGGCTATTACCAACCAGTTCTAGCAGAACATATTTTCATGTCTTTGTCCAGTCTTTGGGACTGAAGTTTGAAAACGTGTGCAATAAAGACAGAAGAATAAGCAAGCTCAGGAACTTCTGAGCAGTCAGAAGTACAGCATTAGAGGCTTGTGCTCATTGAACCAGTGCTGTAGCGCTGGTGCTGGATCACTGCACCTTGCACAGTGGATATACTCTGGAGTGAGTGGTCATGTCCCAGGACTCTGATGGACTGCAGCACCTACAGAGACAGTATCTACCACACCACAACTTAAAAAAACATATAAAAAGTAATCTGTTTCTTCATTTCTTATATTGGTTTACAATGGCTGAAGCTGTTCTTCATGAAACCCAAATGGTTTCCATCTTTCTGCGTTATAAAACACTTGGAAGCTAATTTTAATACAGCTGAGGGTAAAATGAAGCAAGTAGAAATAAGACATCTGCAACAGCCATCCACCCATTCAGTTCTGAGCAAAGTTTGGGGGACGGCCTGTGAGGCCAGTTTAAAAGATTCTGTGACTTTTATTCTCTTCTACTGCATTCATCATCATGATAAGAGCTTTTGTTTAGCTTCCCAGAGCGCCGGTTTTCCAAGAATGAGTCATGAAACATAATCAGTGGAGTCAGGAACATGACCAATGTGCATGTACTGTTTCTTCTGGTATTAAAACTACAGAAGTGTTAACCTAAAGATTAAGTCTATTTAAGAAGTTAAAGTGTAATGGACCTTAATTTGATGTCTTATTAGCAAGAACTGGTGACCCAGTTACAAAGTTGTATGTTGCAATGTTGTGTTAATGAAATTCTTGTTTCTACAGCTTGTCTCTGGCATCGTGATGCTGCGCAGCTGAGTATTCCAATTGAGGTGAAAAGAACAGATCCTAATGAATAGCTGGGACTGTTACACAGTGTAGCAACTTCGTCTTCCTCCTGATCAACCTGACAACCCTTCCTTCAAGGTGATTCTTTAATTAGCTCATTGCTCCCTAGTAGGGGTTTGGAGATGGTTCTTTGGAGTACAGCAGTATAAGAACCACTTCTCTTGTAGGGAAGGTGATGCCTTCAAGGGAACAGCCTCTAGGAAACCATGCTCTTCTAAAAATCAGTTACCTCTTACAGTCCCCATCTAAGAAAACTGCAGAGAGCTTGTAGCTGCACAGGAAAACACAGGTTCTATTGGGCTTGAATAATATTATGACCTGAATATTTTGCCCTTCCTGTCTTCAAATTGGTCTGGATTTTTTTCTGGGGATGGATAAAGTATCTCCCAACTGCACTTTGAGAAGGAACAACTGGGCATCTTTCAAAATTCCCCACATTTATAGCAGGGTGGAAAGATGAAAAGTACACTGAAAATGCATCCTTCTTATAAAGTTTGGGAAATAGTAGCATTTGGCTTCAGATGTTGCTCAAATGAAGCTTGTTCAAACGTCCACAAATCTCTAGATGGCTACAGAAACATGAAAATAGTGATACACAAAGAAGCACTGGGAAACTGACCCAAATCTATAAAATGGACTCAAATCTAGCACCCAAAGCTATAAAATGTGAGAAGCTATACTTATACTGCAATTTCTTGGTTTTCTATTACATTGAAACCTACTTGATCTCATCCCATGAGGGAGACGTCTACAAGAAGCTAACAATAATAAAGATCTGCATATTTATTTCATAACAAGGTTTATGTATGCAGAAATCAAGTGTCTACAACTATACTTCAGTGTATTAAGTTTTTTCTTCCATTGTAGTTCAAGCCTTCCATATTATTCCTGCCATTACTTGACTTAAACAGCAAGCACACTCCACAGAACTTGAATGCCTGTGAGGCTTTAAAAGAAGAGCAAGTTATTTTAAATGTTCTCCTTTTAACCAATTCTAGATACAACAGAAACTATCACAGAAACCGGACCAAAATATGGTGACCCTTATTGAAGAGGTGGATCAAGATGCCTGGACCCAACATGAAGAACCAACACCTTCTTACCCGCCATGTAAGCAGAACGTACCAGAACGTAGGTAAAAAATCACTTTCTAGTGGTGTTTTTTAACAAGTACAGCTAGAACATTAGGTTCACGAGACACGATGTTGTACTGATTCTCTAATATCAGCCACTGGCACGATTTGCTGCTCCATGATATCAGGGAATAAAAGAAAGCAGAATGTGAAACCAAAGAACGACAAAATGACCATTACAAAGCAATTGAGTGGCTACAACACTAACCCAATAAAATTATTGGTACAGGTTAGAAAAGGACAATATGAAATTAATCAGTAACTCTCCAGAAGCAGTAATCTAAAGATTCACTTACATGTTGTATTTTCTAACATCAGTTAAGAATGGATTTTTTAAGCATGTCAGTGGTTACATGTAATACTTAAAACACTGTAGAGATCTTAAAACTACTGTTTGGGATTACGCATGCCCTAAAGCTCTTGTCAAACACCTTTGTCAAAACATGTGCTATGCACCAAGCAGCTAGTCCTGTCAAATGCTGCTTTCCCAACCTTAGCACAGAAAATCCCTCTGAAGTTAATTACTGCCCATATATGAATACATGAAGGATCCTTCAGTAGAATT
Source organism: Forpus xanthops (assembly GCA_032466535.1). Lineage (NCBI taxonomy): Eukaryota > Metazoa > Chordata > Aves > Psittaciformes > Psittacidae > Forpus > Forpus xanthops. The sequence continues at coordinate 42,185 of JASSUY010012323.1, forward strand.
CTACCCTAAATCACATTCACACTGAACCTGGATGACATTTAGGTAGGCTTTCCTAATGGGTGTTACGTGGGTTGAATGTTAACTAAAAAATCAGGAAAAACATGTCTGTATACATCATTCCATACATTAGAAGTGTGTGTGTTCCCTGCCAGATCACACCTGCAGAACTGGGAAAACCCAGTATTTATAGACTGACTGTCCTGCTCAACCACTGGTTCCTCAATGCAGCACATACATGCTGGCTTTCATAACACATTTATTCTCCCATGCTGAGAGTAGACAAAAGGCAGTATTTTCCCCCTCTGCTGGTGCAGACAGTCTTGTACTCTTTGTTGTATGATGGAATTATAGTGCAATAACTGTTAAAATTATAGTGTAATAACTGTTGATGTAAGATGGCTTTTTAGTAACAAATGATCATAAATTCTGTAGATGTTGTGCTAGATGTGAACTTTGCAAACAGTTCCACATTTCAATGTCTTATACAGATTCCAAATGTTCTTGCTGGTGAGCATTACCATCCTCCAAACAATTCAGCTGATTCTATAGAACAGCAAGAATTATCACGCTCCATCCACTCTTTCTCTTAGTTGCAACATCTATTATGTACACTATTTAAAATGTTCCACAAACCCAGTTCATCACATCTCCTGCAGTTCTTAGAATTCTGGTCTTTAAATACATGACAGCCTCTGGCATGGAAAACTGGGGATTTATTCTGAAGCAGGAAGTGAGGTAGCCTCGTGGTCAGTTATACAGTTTGCACTGGCTATTTCATTCTCAAAACCCTGCAATCCTACTCTAGTTTTGTATCTTCTTGCATGCAATCTTTAGTTTTTAACTACTATCTTATGAGGTAAGACAAGATCTTATGTCTCAAAGTCATCTACATTTGTTTTATAGTTTAAGTAGTGGGGTTGATATTTATTGGACTAAGGCCAGCCAAATCAGCATGAACTACCTCCTATGTAATGAGTTTAGATAACTGGGCATGTAGAAAATGCTGAGACCCATCCTTGGAGATGTTTAAGAGCCATGAGTACTGCAGATCTCACAAAGCTGTAAATGGCACACGGGAGGCTGTCAAAGCCCATCTGCTGGAGAGAAGCTTAATTGTGAGCAGCAATCAGTACCTTCCCAGTATGTCGGTACACCTGAGCTGCATACATGGCTGCAGCCAAGCTGTGAAGCAGCACACAGGACAAGTCTTATGTTCACGGATCTCCTCTATATTGTATCACCAGAAGTCAGAGCGATCACTCACATCTCCTCCACGTTTCACTGCGTCAAGCATTACAGATTTAACAGGAAACTTGGGGTGCGGTGCAAGGGAAAGACTGCTCCTATGCGATGGTGAGTTCTGACAATGAATAAGGCAGAGCGAGTTCTTATTTACCCAAGGAAATGGGGTTCTTGAGCTCTTCCTCAGTGTCTCAGGAGGTAGGGATTAGTGCTGCTTGTTTTGCTGAGGATTTAATGCTGCAACCTGCTCGGTGCTTTAAAGTGGCATTGATTGACTTGGAAATTATTAGCAATTGCAACAGTGATAAATAAATTTGTAAAACTAGAAGAGAATACTCAGAGCTGTCTGACACTGTGACAAAAAGGTCTCACTTCTACAGAGCTATTCTGTTAGAAATGGCCACAAAGAATGAGAAAGGGTTAATCCATCATCTCCAGGTTACTCTCATGGTTTAGAAAAAATACTCTTATTTACCCTCTTTAGCAAACATCGACCTCTTTTGTAGCAGGGAGGTTCTGAGAACCCTTTCCTACCTCCCGAATGAAACTGTAAGAACATGAAAGGTGCCGAGGAAATCCTGAATTGTGTGATAGGCCCATGAGAGGTTGTTTTATGGCCAAAGTTATCTTCATCCATAATAAACTTCAGGTCAGTGAAAACCTTCACAAAATTACCCACAGCAGAAACTTCTGATTCATGAGGAATGAGATACTAATGGTAAAATTTGGGTTAGAAAAAAGTTGTTTCCACTTCATTCTTCATTTCCCTCTCCATGTAAAGGTATAATTTTGTTGGGGTTCCCTTGGGATAGTGCTATCTATAAACCTTCCAGGAAAAACTGCTAAGCCTGCTCAGGAAAGGGATCGTAAGGGCTGGGAAAATATGACATCCACATTTGGGTTCATTTTGTAGTTTGTGTACATTTCCTCAAACACTAAAAGACATTACCAGCCACATGGTTACATTTTCCAGCAAGTGCTGCCACTAACACACATGTGGCTTTGTATGATGATGTAAACCTTGCTCAGAAATACACAGCCTTTCCTGAAACACCAACAAGCCATTGCCTATCTATCAGGAATGTTCTTTACTTGGGGGGTTGCAATGTATAAAAGCATATATTGAAAAGAGAGCATTGCTTACCTCAAAAATATAATCTTTTCCATCCTTTCCATGGACAGCTTTAACAGCACAGATGTCCAAACCACCAAATATTTCAGAACAGGTGTCAACCCAAAGCTTGTACCTGTTTCGTAAAGATAATTTTCTCTGTGAGTATCTCATCAGGCTCTTGTTTCCCACAGGCTCACCCAGGAATGCATTTCAATGGACATTTGCTTTAAATGCACAACTGTCACTTCTACTGAATTTGTATTTCCCAGAGCAGTGGCTGAGAGATCCTGGCCTGGTTGCTCTGCTTTCCCCCAGGAGAATCCAGAAGAGCTGTGGCTCTGTATCCTGACCTAGTGCGATGCTGGATTCTATCCCAGTTCATATTGGTCCTAAATAGTGAGTAACTTGAAGATAATACACGCTGAAACAAGCAGCACTTAGCTGCAGCCCACCCTGCCCCTCCAGTGCCCTTATGCAGGTATAGCTCCCTAGCTGTGGCTGTACTTCACAGGAGGGTTCATCATCTGACAGATTTTGTGGCTTCAGCGTGCCAAAGGGTTTTAGAAAGTCAGGAACGGGACTTTTATTTTCCTGTGCAATCCAAACGTCTGCACCTGTGCACACATTCAGGTGTGATAATCCTCTTCCCTATTGTGCTTGGTGCTGTACTTCATTACAGATGGGTTTTATTCCTTTATCAGGAAAACTAGAATGAGAGTCTCCATGTTAATTCGTGGACCCAACTGTATTCCAAAGTAGCAACAACAGCTTTATATACACATCATGAACCAGACAGAAGAAAAATCAAAACAACCCCACAGATGATGGAAGAGGAACAGACATACACCACCATGTAAAAGTTATGCAGCACGCAGGCAAGGGCCATATCCTTCATGTGGGGTTACAGACAACCACAGCAAAATTCAGCTGCAATGCAGAATTCCTCTTAATTCTTTACAACTCCTAAAAAGGGGCAATGTTCCATACAGCACTGAACAGAAAAACTCCTCCACTCATTTTCAAACCTCATGGTAAGAAATACAGACTGAGGAAAGGCCAGTTTACCCTGTCTACATGCAGCAATAGGAGCTATTTATCTTTCTCTATGAATAGAGAGATCATCTGGCTAACAAGGGAATGAAGTGGGACTTACTAGAGAAAGAGTGAGGCAAGTCCTGTGATCAAGTACTGAACTACTGGGACAGAATAGGGAGCCACAATGCTTTGCTGAGAGGATGCTGAGGTGATGGAAGCCGTGTGTGTTTGCTCCGGGGCAAGGACTGACTCACACAACACAAAACAGCATTGAGAACTTTGATTAGCTAATGTCCTAGCTGTGTATGGGCACTGGGAAGTGATGAGATGATCCTGGAAGGTTACAGAGGCAGAGAGCACAGCTCCACCAAATGAAGGACGTTTGCTTAAACCACGAAGTTTTAAAGCAGCCATTTATCATGAACTTTTTTCTCTTTCATTGGCCAATTTGAGTATAAATGAGAGCTATTTCCTCTCAGAGATTCTCTCCTGAGCCAGCCTTTGAACCACAATGATGGATTTGCCACATCACTGTGTTTTCCATTGCAAAAAAAATTGCTGTAATAAACATAGCATTTGACTTCACTGGAGGATCAAAGAGAACTTGTTACTGGGCTGAGAGCCTTATTCATAAATAAATACCTTCAGGAATAGCATCCTTTCCAAGTAAACTTATTAGGTCACATTCTCTCTACTTTCTGATGTCAACTCTGTTCCAGTGGAAAAGGTTAATTTTAAGCAGAATACAAAGACATAGACATAACTGTTTGAAAAGCTCCTGATGGTAATATTGTAGCAAGGAAAATAAGTTTTTTCCTGTGAGAAACATGGTTTTTGTCCAAAGTGAGAAGTTTTTTTGGGTTCCTGACAATGTCAACATCTGTAGATTCACTGACTGCCCGCACTGCTTCCGTGCACTTGCCTGTAAGTAACTTAGGCTTTGCTGTAAAATACCAATGTTGTATCTCAGAAGTACAACAGAAAGCCTGAGGGCAGCAAAACTTGTCTTTAAGAGTAAATATCTGGACATCATATAAAAAAACAGGAAGAGATTTTCTTTAAAATGCTGAAACATGAATCAGATCTATGAAACAGGTTTTAAGAGTCTGTCTTCTGCCAGCAAACACAGAGCTCCATTTGGAAAGAGAGGGCTTGGATGGATCAGCCTGCAGTGTTTTAAATCCAAGGCTTGCTCAGTAGGTTTGACAAGAGGTCACGGTTCTTATTTTCCAGAGCAGATATAGTGTGCAGCAGCTTTGGAACTGGCAGATCATGAACTATTGTTCCTCGGGTGTCTGACATGACAGATCTGGTGTGTCAGAGGAGGTGGGCACAGTCACATAGATGTCTTCTTATCGTGCCCAGTGAGCAGTGCCTCTCTCAAATAGAGGGGTTAGTAAGAGCGTGTATCACTGAGATGGGCTTGCTCTCCACCTTGTCATGGTGCCACATTCTTCTTTCTTTTCTAAATTTCTAGACTAAGGTTTGCATTCAGCCAACAATGTCAACTCAGGCAGCGCACTCAAAGCACTTCCTCCTAATTCATGACACGTTCTGTGCGTGAAATGCACGTGCCTCAGATTGGGTTGCATTTGAGGTGGAGGTTAAGCTAGCTCCACTCTTCAGAAAGCTTCAGTTTGCCCTCCCTCTTCCTTGCTCTGTGTTGGGCACTTCAGTGGGTAATCAAACAAGAGGAGCTATGGGATACATACCCCTTTTGTTAAGAGAAAACATCCACCTTCTCCATGCTTTTTTCTTTATCAGCATAAAAGAAGTTTTGTGTTGTTGGCTAGCGTTTTTTAATGGGAAAATACCTATTATGCTCTGCTTACCTTACATTCAAAAATGGAAGCAGAAGCAAAGCACAGAGAGTATTTATAGTGAGGTAGCTGGACAAGGTGAGTGTTACATCCTCAGTACCCACACTCAGTATTGTTTAGTTTTCTTTATGGCAAGACTAAAGCGCCTGTGTTTGCACAGAGTAATAGCTCATGCACTGTAATCACACACACTGAAGCACTTTCTTTTCCCTCTCAGCAAAGACATAACCTCACTTTCTAAAGAAAGGTGAGGGAACCGAGAAGGAGAAAATAATGTGGCTCCACTCCATCCCCAGAGGAGAGATCAGTGAGGACACAGTCTAGACAGGGGTTGGACAGAAGGGAGTTGTAATCCCCGTCTTATTTGTTTTCACCTTTCCAGGGCAGGCAATGGTTGAGTTCCTGTGTCTCCCTCAGCTCATAAGTGACCAAGTTGTAGGTTTCAGGCTTTAAAACAAAAACAAACCCACAAAGCAACCCACCCCCCCAAACAGCAACAGTCTACTGTTGAACATGGAAACACCTTACCATTTACACTGCTATTGTATAGGTTTTTTTCAGCTTCCAGTGGTAGCAACCTTGGAAAAGCTGAATAAAAGAAAACTCAAAGCCACCAAAAAGCCCCACAGATTTATTATGGAGGGTATGTTGTGGTGATCTTGGAGAAAATGAGTGATATTTGAGGGGAGGTCTATCAATGGGAGACCTGAGCTTCAAAATGATACTGCAAGGAGAATGTTTCTGACTGGACTGTAAAGTATCTAGCATAAGGATGGGGTAACAAGAAAAGCACAGTCAACCGAAGTAGAGCTGGAATGATGACATGAGCAAAATGAGCTTCGGTATATCGCAGCATCTGGGTAAAGCCTCACAGTGCACGTCAGTGGAAATTCCATAAATGAAAAATAAGCAATGTAGCAGGACTGAAAAAAGAGAAGAGAAATGTGATTTAAACAGGCAAAGTTAAGACCAGGGTGCTTGGTTAGAACAGACGATGTAGAAGGAAAAAGCTTCAAACACTGTAGCATGGGGTAAGACAGTTGGAGAAAAGGGCAAATGAACCAGAGGAAATGGCTAACAGGTTGAATCCAAAAAATGGAATTTTCTGAAGGGAATTGCAGTGGTGTTCTAGGTGCAGATACGGATGTAGGAACCCAAGGGTACAGCACCGGTACTACACTAAGCCTAAGTACTTAGTTTGGGTAGTGAACTCTGAGTCAAGTCACTTGGAACTCCTGGCTCATGTTCATGTCTCCAAACAGAACAAGACACATGCATTTCTGTGCACTGCACAGCATCAGTGTAATGTTGAAAACTTCACTGCAAATAAAATCCCATTGGTTTTGGGTTGGTTGTTTAATTACCTTGTACATGAGACTCGACTTACTTATCTGACATAGCAATTTGTTCCAGCATTGCAGAGCCCGTGTTTGTCTTCCAGTTTCCGGATATGGAAGTTCTCCTGAAAGGGGGAAAACATTACAAAGACAGCCAGTGGTTTTATATTTTCACTCTCTCTTAAATTACTCTGTCCCATGAACACTGTAGCAGTATTTACACCTTTTTCACCCCTGGCACCTTGTGACTGATCATTGGAAATGTGAAGACTTCTGATAGGCATCACAGGGTCAGTACCACCCGCTCTGCTGTAGGCACGTTCTGCAGCATGACACTGCTGGGAACTGCTGCTCCCTACTCAGCAGTTCAGACCTTCCTTTCTAAAAAAGCTCTTATGATGAAGTGAAAGCATTAGTAAGAAGCTGTTATTGGTTATAAAGGGTAGAACAGTTTGTAGCAAACTGGTACTGCAAATGTCAACAAACTGAAGCTTCAACTTCTCAGTTCAACCCCGTACCACTGCAGGGCTAGGTCCCAATACTGGGAAAACAAGGTAGCTACATTTTTAACACCACCAAAGTGATCTCAGAGCTCTTTTAGAGCTGGATTTTGGTTTATTCTACAGTTTTCACTCTTTGCTAGTTTACTGCTATAATACAAATGGTTTATGTCAGTGCTTGAGTGAACCACCTTCTATTTAATCCCTAAGAAAAAAAAAAAAACATATAGAGTGTAATTCTTCCAGACCTAGCACTGCTACCAGGGCTGAGGAAATTACTGATCTCTGAAACCTAAACGCTGTACTGGGAATAGGCGAAGGATACAAATTATGAAGTGTTTCCAGTTAGTAAAATAATAGGAACACCTGTACTGTACTAAAAGTGTATTAGGCAGCAGCTATAGTTTTCTCTCCACTTTTCTATTAACCGAATTAGGAGGGTCAGAAGCAGTTGTGGGGAAATCCTGACTTGTCTATGCTGTATTCTCTGTTGGTGTGGAGAAGGGGGAACATGCATGTTGAGTGCTGTGTGTAAGTTTGCCCAGTAATAAGGCTATTTAGTGGTTTTGGTTTTATTTTCTAAAGTTGTATTTATATATATCCATCCCTAGCAGTGTTCAAGGCCAGGATGGATGGAGTCTTGGGTGACATGGTTTAGTGTCTGGTGTCCTTGCCCATGGCAAGAGGTTGGAACTATATGATCTTGAGGTCCTTTCCAACCCTAACCAGTCTGTGATTCTATATGTGTCTATTTACAAATGAAAAATCCTAAGTTGATTACTACTCTGCACACATACTCTGCATCAGAGAGATAATACCTCTCACAAATCACAATTCAGATCTGCTGTAGGCAATGTACTATTTAAAGTGTCTGTTAGGAAGCAAGATGTGACCAAACCAAAGAGAAAAAGGAATTGTTAAATTGCCCTGAAGCCTTCTAACAAGTACCTAGTTCAACATCCTCACCTGCACTGCGGCAGTCTCAGCACTACTGACTACAGAAGAAAACCTGGGCTGCTTTAAGCCATGCTTTCAGACCCTGATGTGAAAGGTCCCTGTTGAAGCTGAAGCAGTCTCCTGACCGGCTGCTTGGCTGGCTGCAAGGATGCTGCAGGGACCAGGTGAGGCCTGAGAGGAACACTATGGACACAGACCTGACTGGTGCAACCTCAACAGCTTGTGGGCTGGACACAGAAGAACACCAGGGAACAGCAGGGCTTCCATTAGACCATGGTTAAGTGACACAAAAAGCATCCAACCAGACCAGCTGGCACCTGAAACCTTAGTTATCATTTCTGTAATTCATATATGGTTTCCTCTACTGAAATCTGAAGATTTCCCTCCTTCCTTCACTTCTATTCTGACAATTGCTAAGGGTCTTTCACACTGTCATTTTCTCCATTTTCACTACTCAATAATATACGAAACAAACCCTAACACTTTTGAATGCCTTACACTTAACATATTATCACTCAATTAGGTCTTTGCAAAGAAGAAAGAACTGTTTTAAAACTGGGAGAAAAGGAATTCTGATTACTACAAACAGTTCACAGGAATTTGTGCTTCCCCTTCTCCAACACCTTTCTACCTTCTTCAGTACCATTTAAAACACAACCTGCTGGGACAGGGACTTGTCATCAGAAAAACACATAGAAAAGTCTACCTGCAGCTCTTGTGTAGGTGGCCTGCTTAGGATGTGATTCTATAGCGCTGCTGCTGCTGCTCTTTGGTGTAGATTTGCTCCACTTTTACTGACCTTCTGATCAAAGTAAAGTTATAGATTTATGGTATTGCTTTTGGAGAGAAGGTCTGGATGCAGTGGTTTTGTATTGCTGTTTTTCTTCATTGTGTGTGACCCTTTTAACTCTATTTCCTTGAAGTCAGATGAATTCTGTAATGGTACCAAGTGCAGTTAAATATGCGTCACGCAGCGTTTTGAGGAGCTGTGGTATTTAGAGGGATTCAGTGCTGCACTTGGGCTATAATCTCTACTGACAGATGATAAGCACCAGTGTTTTGTGAGTCATGGATCCACTTATACCACAATTTCCCACAGCATTATAAAACTGAGGCTCTTAATAACTCTCTTTAAACTACAAACCCGAATGTTTCACTGCTATTTTTTGTGGTGGCTCTCTAAGTACTCTGTTCCTGTGTCACAGAACCAAATGAGAACCAGCTGTAAAAGGATATTCTACTGACATAATGGATGTGTATGCATATGAAGAACTTCTTAGACATTTGGTAAATCTCTTCTTCATGATGCTTTGTAGCACTGGACGGGTACTGCATTTTTTGGTGTAATTTAACTGTACGAAAGAATCTGGAGGACAAATGCCGGCAAGGCTTTTAGCATTTGGATGAACCCAGAGTTTCTGAGTAGAGACTTAAAAATAAATACAAGGTAGGAGGAGTAGACTGTCATTTCGGCTTAGTTTTGCTGTCCCTTAGGCCAACTGCTTCTTCTGTGAAGAAACATTTATGTTTGAAGCTGATAAATCCACCATTGGCTGACTCTTCCAGAACTACTCCAGACACTGAACAGCATTTAAGTTTCCAGTCAAAGATGTAGGGCTCTCTCCTATGAAATGTAGGGTCCAGTTCGTACCGTAGGGGATGAACCATCAAGTTACTAACATTGCATCTGAGTGCTGGTATCTGGTGGTTTGTCATAACCGTTAAGAGTTGGGCCTTATCCCTAAGACTGCCACTCGGGAGCTGTAAGACAGGCAAACTGACTCTATTTATTAACAACAGAGGAGGGGTAGCATAGCATGAGAGATCTGCCTGTCAAAGTTCCAACAAGAGAGAAAAGTGCTAGCCTATTCTTAGAGAGGCAGAAGCAGTACGAAAAGGTCTGAAAAGCAGAAGGAGGCTGACCGCTGACTGGAAGGAGAGGAAGCTGAATAGCACGGAGTAGAATAAAAGGGGCAAGGGAGAACCCATGGCAACAAAAAAGGTGAGGCGTAAGGAGAAGGGATTGAAGGACACAAAGTGTTCAGGAAGAGTGGGACTGGATCAAGCAATGGTTTGGACAGAGAGGGGAGAGGTGACCTTGGGGTGCTGCCAAAAAATATAGGATGGATCTCTCCGGACATGGGGCTAAAGCCAGGAAAAGTTAACAGTCTGGAGCATCAGTGTAAGCTAAACAAGCAGGATTGGAATTAGCTCCCCTGGAGAAGCCAGGGGCTAGAGGCTGTATTACCTATAGGGAGAGGTGGGGTATGCCCAACACACTTAAAATTCCGTAGGGAGCTTGAGTCAGTTTCTGTTGGAACTCTGAAAGTTACCAACAGAGGATTCCAGAAACCTCTCGATCCTCACAAGCTTTTTGAGTCCTATGCCTTGTCACTGTGCACAACTCAGATTTCCAACACACTTCCTTTGGATAATTCTGGGTTTGGAATAAAGCAGAAGGACTGAGTGTCCATACTGCTGAAGGAACCTGACCTACAGGAATGGCGCTTCCAGCAGTGCTGTGCTGTGCTTTGATACCGCCTCTCAGATGCACAGAGAGGCCGATGAACTGGCGAGTTGTTCCTGAAAGGCCTCATCATTGGTATTCTTACTCAAATACCCCTTAAAGTCATATGCCAGGAGAGGCCGGCAGTGATTCATGCAGTTTGGATCTTGCGACAGCCACGTCTTAGAGGAGAAGTTAACAGCACGTGGCCCTCCAATATCAACCTCAGGTGAAGTATTTTGCCTCTTCTTCCAACCCTGTGCAGGTTTTACTTTCTCACAGAGCTTGTTGGCTGTTCCTGAATCATTCAACACTTAATGCTAAACCTATCCTTCATATAATAACAGATTTTATCCGTTTTAACACAGCTCCAACTTTTGCTTCTCTTAAGGTTTATGGGTTTGAGTGGAGTTCAGTTAATTTTACTGATAAGAACTTGACTGTACCTTATGAACATCAACAAAGAATCTCTGATCCCTCCAATGTTACAGGAGCTCCTGGAGAAGTATCCTTGCATGTGTAGCGTGTGTATGTCAATGCATGGGTGTATTTTTATCCATGTTTTGTTCTATTTTTTGTGCCTCAGAAGTGTAAGCATGAGGGAGCGAAGACATGAGATGATCTAACTTGTCTATAAAACAGGAATGAAATGAGTGTATGTCAGATTACACTGATAACTGAAACAGACTGAAAATATGCATGAACACAGTTACCATAGCTCAGCCACTATATGATAACCTGCTTTGCTCCTGTAGCTTAATGTTGTCTGTGAAACTGAAACACCCTTGTAGACTGTCATATAGTCAGGATCCTTAAAGACCTGGATTCTGAAGTTAGAAGAGATTTTCATCCATATATGTGAAGGTCGCTGTGAGATTAGAATTTTTTCTATATGTGTTACGTTAAAAGGAGAGCACTTTGTTGCATTGGAGTGCTATGATTGAGGTTTGTTGAATGAATGCCACCTATGTCCTTAGAGAAATCTCACCCTAAGTTGTTGAAAAGACACAAAGGAATCCGGTTTAACAAGTCCTCTATAAAAACAAACCCCCTTCAAACGCTCCTTTCAGTAAATGAAAAGAGAAGCCAAGGTTAGCAGGAAAACCCCCCTGGCAGGCTCACCTGGTGTCTTATTCTCCTCCTCCCAGCCACAACCAACTCAAAGTCTTGACAAATCTGGAAAGTCTAAAACACTGTCTGTCCAGAGAGGCACATCAGCTCAGAGACTCATCCAACAGGCTTAATCTTATTGGTGCTTATCAAATTGGAAACAAAAGGATGAAAGAACATAAGGTATTGGCTCACATGTATGCTTTGTAGTTACTGCCTATCTTTTGGATCCTGATGTCATATTTGGAGTCTATGAAGGGTTCAGTAGTGGCGTAGGTCTGAGTAAGTGCTACCACGCTGGCTATGTCCTGAAAATCGTAGTGGTTTTCTACCTTGATCTGCAGTCATCATACCACAAGTAAACAACATATACAAAAGAAAAAAGAGTAATTAGGAATAAAATGTAGAATTCAGTTGCAAATGGCATTCATAAGAAGCATGGCTTTTGACAGCATCAGTTTATGAAAAAGTATTGGCTATTTGGTCTGATTTCTAGATTCTGTAACATTCCTGCATTGAAGTATCTATTTTTACACAAAATATTACCCATCATCTGTAGGAAGCAATGTGTAGAGAGTGGAATTTTATGTTGCTTTTCATTTTTGTTAAGTGGTGGTTGTTGATCTGAGATCTGGAGGCTTTAGGGGTTTTCAAGGTGTGCTAATCTGCCTCACTGATTTATACACAGCTCTTGTTCATTCTGTAAACTGCTGATGTAACTGAATGTATACAGAGCCCACCATGAACCGTCACATCACCTATCTCCCAGGAGGGAGGAGATGAAGGGTCCTAAGGAGCAAACATTCACATGGAGCACTGAGGGCTGGCTCAAGGGAGTAGGACCAGTTTTTCCCATTTTTCTCAGCTTTCAGGAGCTGTAGAACACTGTGGTGAATGGTATTAAATCCATCAACATCTTGACATGAGAGGGAGGTGGAAAAATTAAAGGGAATACTGATTTAGGGGGAGAGGGAGGAGGAAACTGTAGAGCACAGAGGGACCAGTTCTGGACAGGGAGAGCACACCTCTCCAGTTGACTTAAAGGAAGTGGGCCGAAATGAGGAGAAGGGAAGCCTTAGGGCTAGTAGAAAACGGGAGAGGAAAACCGGATGTCCAACATGCTGACTCCAGGTACAGTTCAGACTAGTGAGGAAAGGAGGCAGGGATTAGGATTCCTCATTTAATATTAGGAGAGTTTGGAGGTCTTTGCAAGCCCAGCATCTTGTTTGTTTCCACTGTCACTGGGTACTTATAAAAGGAACCTGTGGGCCAGTGTGACCCAGCTGACAGATGGATATTAAATGGGGTCTGGTGAAGCTAAAGGAAGTCATAAGGCTTAAGCATTTGCTCTCAGCTCTCAGTTGGAGAACAATACAGAGTAATTTGCCAGTTGAGAGCCACAAAACCAGACACAATGCCTGGTTTCAACCTGGTTTCTGAAAACTTAATAGCATGTGTGAGCCAAATTACAACCAATGGAACCTCTGCTCCTTGCAATGCCTGTCAGGGGGACAACATCTGTTTGGACTCCAAAGTAAGCATTGTACTACAAAAGAACAGCATTTAATCTTTCAGGATTCAAGATCTTTTATAGCTAAAAATATCTATTTCTAGATGTTTGATGTGATGAACATTTCTGTGCATTATTTCCCTTTTCTATAAATGAGAGGTGAATATTGGAAGTACAATACAAACATTCTAATACTTCACATATGCAACCCATAGAAACTGCAGTTCCAGGAATCAGTGGTTAATTCTGCTCTTAATTCTGATGGATTTCCACTGACTTACCAAGGGTAAAATAAATCAAAACAGTCATAGGCAAAAGAACATAATATACACTACAACTGCATAATTACTGACTAAAATACAGTTTAATCAGATTGCTATTTGTATTACTAGTGGCAAATCTTATGTTCATGGAGCTTTTGGAGAATCAAGGTAATAAATGTAACTATCCTCTGATGATTTGGTTTAAAAACCACTGAAGTGTTTTCAGTGACAGAAAGTGGTTAATGACTAGAAATTTTCACCTCTATCAATGATAGCCAGATTTAAATCATTTCCCACTGAACCAGCATTGTGAGATAAGTGATATCAAAACAGCTGTACTCACCACTGAAATGCAATTACTTTGGAGAAAGAAAGCAGCAGTTATATAGTGGTATGAAACAATCACACGAATACAATAAGATAGGAAATGAATAAAAGTTCAGTATCAAACTGAAACTAATAAAGAACCAAGGCAAAACCTTTCTGTATTCCCAGGTCCAGTAAGCTGGACTGTGCAAACAGACCTTGGCTCTTACATAGTTTCATTTCAGTCAACCAAATTCACAAGTAAGGCTCTGCTTTGAGAAAGCATCTCAGCATGTTTCAAAGAACGCCCTACATAGGACAATGCATAAACTGAAAAGGCTTCAAAGTGAAGTATTATGGGGTTTAATATTTTCCTAAAGAGAGATGCCTTCTCGACTAATGTACAAGCAGGGATTTGCAGGGGTAGAGACAGAATTTGGACAATGAAACGTTAAACCATCCAGGAAGCAACAGAACATGTGTGTTATTTTAGACAAACACCCGGCCTCCTAACATGCAATAAGAAGCATCTGCACCTTTCCCATGCCTGAATGAGCATGTCCAATCTTCACAACAACAGGAAATGTTGGCATTGTTAGCTAAGGGGGGAAAGAAGAAAGACGTATTAGAGATATTAGAGACAGCAACCAGGAGTGAAATGATTAAACTACATCATTTAAGCATGACCATAATACAGCCAAAGCTGTGCTTGCCATGGGGTTACTTGAACTGCTACTCAGCTCCATGTGTACACGCTGATGAGTTACTGCCCGTGTTTTCAGAGTGCTGTTTTATTCCCAGTCCATCCAGCTGGTGTATGAGCATCTGAACTTTCTTGTCTTTCTTTTGACTTCACTTTTTGAACTGAGTTTCTGCTATTTCCTACTTAACGGTTTGTTACGGTGTTTTCTGACCCCTAAACTCACACTGTCCATGGTTATGATAATCAATGACAAAGTAATCACCTTCTTTACTTTTTCCTTTGATTTCTATTATTTAGCAAGGCTGCAGTTTCTTTTTGTGACCACTTATGAAAGCAATGATGCCTAATTCACCAAAACCACTTTCTTTCAAGGCAGATCCTAGCTTCTGTTACAGAATATCCAAGTTCTGTAAGGAAGGCTCCAGCTTCTGCACGGAATGCAAGTACTAATTCAGCCATTGATTAGGAAATGAAATATAAAGAAATATGACTATGGTTCTGTCTCTCAGAAAGCTCTGTGAATATCCAGTTTTACTTCCATCACTCATTTGGAGCAGGTTTACATCTCCCAATCAAGGTATCTCCCAACAAAGCATAAATACAAATACTGAGCAGAAAAGGATTGCAACCAGAAACAAAGACCTGACTGCCCTCAACATGTACTTACATTGGGCAGCAGCAGCAGCACAGGAAGTGTTACAGGCTCTGAAACCTTCATTTAGGACCATATTTAAACACGATAAACTCAATTAAATGCAACGTTGATGCTTGAGAACATGAACTAAAAAGTCTCAGAGACCTTATGAAAAAATGACTTTCCAAAGACTTTGGCAAGGGGTTAAGTGGTGTTCACTGCTCTGCACAATACTGCACAGCAGCTCACATGCACAAACACCTATTGATGTGGAAAATGTCCTGGGATTCCAAAGAGTGACATTAAGATCAAGACATAAAGCACAGGAACATCACTCGGCTTGTGGTAACATCCAAACCTACTTGCAGGGTTATAAAGCTCATTCAAATTGACATATGCTTTTCCTATACTTTAAACATATATTTCCAGAATGACTTAAGGACTGCTGCTTTAAAACTACTGGAACCGAAGGCAAACCTGCACAAGAACAAGCAGACACCCATGGCCAGGTCTGTATTCTACACCACTTACCATCAGATCCCCCATACAAGACACAGACCTCTTTCTTTTCTTTTTAATGTGCTTTCTCTGACCTTCCCAAAAGGCAATATAGGTTGTTCTGACTGGTTTTAAACCACATAACGGACACCCACAGAACACACCTAAGTCACTTCTTTTGTTTTGACAGAACATCAGTTTGTTGTCTGCCTAATCAGAAAAAGGAGGACACTTTGGATCTCCCCTTTCAACGTACCAGGTATTTCAAAGCATGAAACCACAGCAGTCAGCTATGCAACACAGGCCACGGAGGCTTGTCACTGATTTCTGCATCAAACCTAAAGCTAGCGCTAGTATGTCTACTCAGGAGAAAACTACGTTTGATTTAAAGACTTGAAGTCACAAAACGTTTGCTAGAGGAAGCGTAATGTTTGTAAGCCTACTTAGTTCTGTACATTAGTTAAGTGAGGATGTCATGTGTCTTCTGACAGGGCATCCTCGAGGTTTGAAGTCAAGGATTACCGCCACAGGAGAGCAGATCATTCTGAAACCCATCTCTTAGTGCTTTCTACTTCATGTGAAACTGTGGCTGCCATGTTTCCGTGCCTGCATAAAGTAACTCCTGTCTTGTGCAGAAAATGTGGGCACTTAGACTAATGCTGTAGGAGTCTGTAACAATGAAAACTGGAAGTCTTTTATTTAACTCTCATTGAGGAACCACATTAAGCGTTGGTCTTTAAATCTAAAATACCTTTACCTGCTGCTCGCAGATCTGTTTCAGTCTAACCAATTCAAGGCACGTAGGCACGAAAACTATTGATGAGTTTCAAAAGAGCCAAACACACATCCAAAAGCATTATACAGTAAAGGTCACCTCTGCAGCAATTTAAGAATAAAGCTCCTGCTAGACAGTGGCAATGCAAAGCTCTGCACAGTCACCATTTAGTCACTTATTTACTGCTTTCAGGTTTGAAAACTAGACATCTTCTCTCCAAAGGTTCTGGGGGAGAAGGAGGAACAAATGATGCCTGACTCAACCTTCAGAGGGACAGCACCACATTTTTATGATTGAGCTATAACCCACTGAACCGAGTTTGTAATGGAAATGCTGGCAGACCTCTAACTACTGCAATGCTAATGGCACTCCTGTAATTAAGAGGACGACATATCTTCCCATGATTCCAAAGCCATGGAATCCTCTATGTGCCACAGAAACGCTAACTCAAATTAGAAAAAAAAACGAAACAAAACAAACTAAAAACTCTGCTTTCTCCCTCAGAAAAACGCACTGACATCATCTGAGGCAACAGTCCATTCTGCCCTGGAGTCCAATACCCAGATTTCATGTGGATACCACATCCCAGCACAGACTGCCATCCCAGAACAGGCAGCCTCAAGACTTTTCCTACATCTGGGTAAACGTTGTGTACGATGCAGCTGTGATGGCATCAGCAAAACCTTCCCAGCCCCACAGGTCTCCTTTTAGTTTACATTCTAATTACTTGGCAGAGAGATACCTGGAAAGAAGATCTAGCAGGAACCAACGGATCCACTCCATTTAGAGCTGATATGAATAGGACTCATTGCATGTTTTCTTTGAAATGCATTGTTGAGGGGAAAAAGCTCTTTTACTACAAAATACTGCTTGTTTTTCAAAGGTTTTCTTGACTTCAGGAAAGTATAAATTCTACTGTGACAGTTAAAAACTGGCAGAGATGGAAATGGACTATACTGTGTGACCCATTGGCAGGGATGGAAATGGACCATACTGTGTAACCCCTTGCACGTACATACAACAGACATAAACTGCATCTGAGTATTAACAACAGCAACAAAAAAGATAAAAAGGATCTCTATTGAAACTTAAATAGCAATGTAACAACCAATCATTATTAGAAAGCAGAATATATGTCAAGCACGCAATACGATTTTCTGTAGTTACATGTGAGTATGATCAGATTGGTAGTAACTATTAGCAGCAATTGGAAAACCTGTCATGGCTCATTGCAGGAACATATACACAAACCAGCTGAGATACATTACTAATATTTGCTAATATGAGATCATTAACCAAAATAATGTCACTGAGTGACTGATGAAAATGTTTCATCAGCTCCTAAAGATTAAAGAGAGATTCAGTTGACACTTTCATTTCTGTGGTTTTAACTTCTTATGTTGTTCTTTTAAATACATTGTAAAGTCTCATTTCAATGGAGCCTTAACTTACTCTAAGCTGCGCAGCTTACTTCCATGACTGTATTAGGTACTACTACTAGTAGGTACTACTTTGATCTGTAAACTTGAAGATGTTCCCCAGGAGAGCAAATTGTAGACTTATTTTGCAGATAAAAAGCAGCAGTAAAGAATCCTTTGAAGCAAAATCTTTTTAAAACCTGGGTAATGGAAGTCAATCCCTAACTTCCAAACAGAGACATACTTAGCATGGCAGTTGCTTTACTAAAACGAAATGTCCTAACAGTTTCTGTCACCAAGAGTGTGAATTAAATGTACCAACTCAACGTCCAGGTAAATCTACTGGTTGTGACCACAAGCACCTTCAAGCTGGTGTTCACTCAGGACTGATGTGATTTGAATGAGTACAGCAGTAACACTTTAAACCTCTGGCAGACCGGGCACTTCCCAAGTGTCAGCACTCCAACCCTGTCCTGGGTTCAAGGACAGGGGAGAATGAGGGATTAAATATGAGAAGTGATTGAATCTGTCATGGAAATCCAACAGTAGCTATGGCCTAAAAACGTGACTGCAATATCCTGCTGAAAAATCTTCACGTCTTTAACAACACGTCTATCTTTTCCCTGTCCAAAGAACTTTGCATTAGTATTTTCCATCCAAGAGCTGCTGTACCTGTGTGATGCTTACTAACTCTTCACTACCACTTATTTAAATCCCTACCAGTTATTTCATCATTTTCAAGGCAGTACAGCTGAAAATACCTCTTGTAATGGCGCTGTCAGTGACTGTCACAGGAGGCCTGATACAGTTTTTTACGTGGACACATCTGAAGTGAATTGTGGTCCCCACGGGAGTGGTTTTTCTAAAATGAGTGGATTTAATTTTTCAGCCACGTCCTTGCAATGGGACCACAGGAGCTGACAAACAGGTTCAAACTTGAGCTTCCCTGGTACAGCTTCTAAATCCCATGAGCTCTGCACTCCATCATCTCCCCAGGCAGACTGGAGACCAATGCACAAGACTTGAATGTTCAAAGTGCTCATAGCAGCAAGCGTAATAGGTTTTCTTTTAAGTTTCTGGTAAGAATACAGCCAGCAGGCCTCTACACCCCTCGCTGGGTCAGATCCACCATTCCTTCTTCACCACGTTCAGTCACGTTTCATCAGAGCACAGAGAGTACAGAAGGAACTCATGACAAACATCAGTTCTCCAGGTTCCCACTTGCTCTTTCTGTTTCCCACACTATGGACAGGCAACTAGCAAATATTATACCTGCAATGAAACCATTTAGATTTACAAACAGGCAAGGAACTATCGCAAACAGGATTTATACTGATGGAACTACTGAACCAAGGCAGGAATTTGACCCAATATTCTGAAGTTGCTGAATTAAGAAAAGCGTGCATCACAGCAGCATGTTTCTCATGCCATCAAGTCTCAGAATCAGGTCATGTAATCTGTTGGGTTGGCTAATGTGATACCACAAAGCTATCTGAAACTGCTGGCGTTGGAAACAGTAAGTTATTAAATCATCCCCATTAAGGTTTTAAATGCTTTGGATTTTTACTCTTCTGTCGACATAAGTTATTACATCCCACATTCCTTTTCTGTGATGCTAGGATGATTTGCAAGTTGGATTCAAACACGAATTATGTTCAGAGATTTATTAGTTACTGCTCAGAACCTATTTTAAATGCATGAAATCTGCAAAACAACACTGCACTGCTCTTCTGAAATGTCAAGAAGTTTCCAATATGCTGTAAATGTTGTTTTCCTAACAGGTTTAGGGCTGACCTATCTCCTATTCTCACCGCACGTAGTAATAATTACACTGACTGAACAGGGAAATGCAGAAATCTCAATTTCAGAAAGCACTGCAACAACAATTGGTCAAAACTGCCAAATTAAACTCGTTAAAAAAGACACTGATCAAGTGATATGAGTGCTCAAAAAGAGCAAGCAAGTACAGTGAGAACAGCTCCTGACACATCAGAGAGTCACTGAAAACATGGGCTCCAGAAGACTTCAGGAACACAAAAAGCTTTGAAAGCTCCTGACTTCCAATCTGGAGGTGCACAGCAGCAGCCAGCCAACCTGGCTGTGTTCAGGACAGGTTTCAGATTCAAAACTAAGCATACCCTGCCAGCCAAAACCTGAGAAAAGCCAGTTAAAGGTAAACCATACAGTTACTCCCTTCCTCCTCTCTCAAAAGCTGGTAGAGGACTTTTCCTTGTTGAGAAAAGGAAGGAATCCTTATTCTTCTGGAAGACTTAATCTGGTATCAAATATTAAGTGTGTGTAAAAGTACTCATGAGCATCACTCAAAACACTGGGGTATATCCACAGGGATCTAACAGTACATGGCA
Source organism: Forpus xanthops (assembly GCA_032466535.1). Classification (NCBI taxonomy): domain Eukaryota; kingdom Metazoa; phylum Chordata; class Aves; order Psittaciformes; family Psittacidae; genus Forpus; species Forpus xanthops. Next base: position 62,279 of record JASSUY010012323.1, read on the forward strand.
CACTAGTGTTCCCAAGCCTGGGGTGCTTGCTGTGCCGGGGTCACCATGGCCCTGCCACATAGGCTGAGTGGAAGAACCAACTACACACAGTTGGCTGTGATATGTTAAACAAACAAACCAATTGACCAACAACCCAAACCAAGGAACAGCACAAACAGTGCTCTGTGGAAAGGAAATGTCGTGGTTTGAACCCAGCCACAGACTCAGAAGCACACAGCCACTTGGTCACTCCCGGAGGGATAGGGAGGAGAATCAAAAGAATGTAACTCCCATGGGCTGAGATAAGAGCAGTCCAGTAACTAAGGTGTAACGCAAACCACTGCTGCTATCACCAGTAATAATAATGACAGGGGAAATATGAGGGAAGAGAATACAACCGCTCACCATCCGCCAACCAATACTCAGCCTGACCCAAGCAGCAATCTGTGCCTCCTGGGTAACTGCCCCCAGTTTCTATACTGGGCATGATGTGCTGTGGTATGGAATACCCCTTTGGCTAGTTTGGATCAGGTGTCCTGTCTCTGCTTCCTCCTGGCTTCCCATGCCCCTCCTCACTGGCAGAGCATGAGACAGAAAAGTCCTTGATCAGTGTAAACATTACTTGGCAATGACTAAAACCACTGGTGTTATCAGTGTTGTTCTCAGGCTAAAGTGAAAAACACAGCACTGCACCAGCTACTAAGAAGGAGAAAAACAACTGCTACTGCTGAAGCCAGGACAGGAAGGTGTTGGAACAGACACTACACCACTGGCCTCTGCGCAGCTAAAGGACAGAATAAGCTCATGAGCAATCATCTGGTAGATGCTATGCTCATGGAGAAGTGCCCTATTTTTACACTGTGCTGCTACCTGTACTTTCAATGCACTTCAAAGAAAAATAAAAAGCAAAATCAGTAGTCTGCTGTAGTACTTCTTACTAAGAAGTACGTAATCCTTCCCTCCTTCCTGAATTCACTGCTATGATTTCCTTTAAACAGAAATGTGTGCAGTGTGTTTGCAGCTCCTCTGTAGCAGCATGTGAAAACCTCCTCTTACTTGAACGTATTAACAAGAGCCATGTCCTCCCAGTGAACCTGACAAAATAAACTCTGCTTGTGTTTTACAAAGAAACAAACCACACATTGCAACTACAGGCAGCTGGCAGCACCATTAGTCTGGTGAGCGTAGGTTCACTCTAGGATGTGTGCACATCCGAGGTTTGACGTCCCTTTCATATAAACATGCTCCTGCCCCATCAGTTTATTCTTCACTAAACTCCAGCCAAACCTAAGGCTCTTGGGCAGAAATCCTACCTCCTGGGTTTATTTTTTCCTGAAGGGAGCCTAAGTCAGTTGCAGGATGTGACACGGATTTGTCACAGTCATTTGTGAAGGAACTGTCTGATGAGAGATCAATTTGTCAATGACAGAACACAGACACCCAGTCCCGTTAGGTACCATGACCAAACCTCCCCTGTCCCATTCATACATGCCCAGGGAACCCACTGGTCACTGGCACTGCAGGATGCAGCACTGCCTACAGAGCTCTACACACAAGAGTGGGACCAGTCACCAAAAACACTTCCTTTTGAATCTGGCTGAGCTACGAAGCCCGGTTACCCTTACCCAAGCTCAAGTTTGAAAATGAAAGGCCATTCGCTAAATTCTGACCGTTATAGACAACACAGCTGCTTAATTTCTGAGTATAAATTTCACACATAGAAGTGACACGGTAACAACAAAGCTGACTTACAATTAAAAGTAGTTTTCCTAATTAGATGAACATGAAAATCTAAGCAGCCAGTTAATGTGGGATTCTCTTACGGACGTCACAATAAGGACCATTATTATTGCTGCTTAACACTTTATCTGCATCAATGTCTTAAATTGAAGATTCTTTGTACTATGAGTTTACAGATACAAGGATTGATTTATTGTATTAATCTTTAATGTCTGACCACCATCTGCTTATCATGCTTTTTACCATAGAAAGAAGTATTCTAGTTTGATATACACAATACCTACAGGCACTGCTACTGTCTTCTGTCATCTGAAGTGAAGGTTATGGACTTAAGCAGTGAATGACTGTACAGGTAACCAGCACAGCCTCCATCTGTATTACTGTTTGCACTTCTCCATATGTCACAGAAGCCATAGCAATCCTTTCCTACCTCCAGTAGTTCCCTGGAGTTTAAGTCTGGTTTATTTGAGTGCCATCCTGTGATTCCTTCAGTCTATTAGTTTAAAATAAATCCCTACACTTTAAGCTTCATAGACTGAAGTGCTCCAAGGTTTTGGAGTTTGGCAATTTAAGACTTTTGAGCAATGCTTACAGTTACACAATAGAAGCTGGTTTATTCCCAAGAGCCATCGTTTGACTCCTTTGGAATTTACTCTGAATTCTTCTAACCGGAATAAAAAGTGAGACAGAACTCGAGCTGTACGCAAAAGTAAAAGGAGGCAAAGATCATCTGCTAAGAGAAAAACCAAGCCCACTGCAGTCAACCATAGAGAAAGCCCAGTTTCTGGAAGGTGGTGTTTACCCTGCCTTTAATGTCCTCGTGGTTGAGCTGAGTCGAAAAGCCACAATGGGAACAAAATGTAGGAACAAAAAGTAGCAACAAACCCCCCAGATGTTGCACAAACATGACTTACCTCAAGTGCAGTGCTTAAATATTTATCTTTCCAACAATCCCCAGGCCAAGTTCATTTAACCACTCTAGCTCCATGTAATTTATTTGTGGAATATGCATCTGACTCAATCTAATTTTGGAGAAAGGAAATTAAAAGTGAAATAATTTAGGTGGCCCTTTACTCAGTTTTGCCTTCCCAGAAACAGGCAGGAAGAGCCCTGAATCAATAAACAAGCAGCAGAAGATGTCCTTGCTCTGTCTGTTTGGTCTTCACAAAGCACAGTGCCAGGGCAGTTGGGGCTCAGCCACCAGCAGCTCTCGGCACTGAAAGTGCTGCTTTTCCCAGCAAAAACCAAGAGCAATGCAGAACCATTGAGCCAGGTTTTCCACTGCCTTGTACCTTGACTGAAGAAAGCAGGTGTAAAATCCTATCTGCACGGAGTAGCGTTTTACACCTGCTTTACACAAGTGGGGAGCCAATGGAGAAGCTGACAGGCTTTGTCTTGTGTTCTTAGGAATGGGGGCATTAAAGAAGTCTGAAAGCAAAGGTGGATGAAAAGAGCAAAGCTTTAATTGAAATGAACTTTAATGCAAACCTTCTTACGCCTGAACTGGGTTAGTGCGCTGGGGAACGGAGAAGAGGCAAAGGCACTTCAACTGTGACTTCTTTATTCAAACAGAGGGTTAAAATGGTTTATAAACGAAGTAAGGGTCCTACAGAGGCAGGGAAATGCTGGGCCACACCAATTCCCACCACATGGAATGGGAGTTGGCTCCACACTGGGTATTCCAAGCAGCCCCACCTCGTAGGGCTGGGTCCAAGGCACCAATTTCCCTGGTAGTCAATGACATCAGTACAAGTTTTGACACGATCTTAGTGTGTAAGGACACTATCAAGTACATCTGAACCAAGAACTCAATCTAAAACACCTCTGTCCCCACAACCGGTATTACCTAATTCAACACAGAGGCAATCTGATGGGAGAAAAACCTTCTCTTTTCAGTACCTGTACAGCAAGCAACAAGAAACTGCCATGAAGAAGAGACACATGAAGGTTAATGGCAGTGAATCAGAAAGAGCAGTTCTCACAGATCTCTCATAGAAATTGTGGAGAAAATGAAGTCTTCCCCAAGACAAATTCTATTTCATGACATTCTATTTGGATTCTAACGTGTCAATTCCTAGCATTCTGCCAACTATTTCAGCAAACTTCTGCCTCTAAGACCAAGTAGCATTTTGCAGCCTTATAAAAACAATCACCCAAATTGCTGTGACTATAAACTGTACGGTGTTTTTACTGTACTATTGCGGAAGTGACAGCTATAAATACCCTCCCTTTCAAAGCAGGTTGCAGCACATATGGAGGCACTGAAATTTCAAACCCAGGAAAGCTCATTTGCTTTGTGAATTACGATCCTAATTTTGAATTTCTACTTGATTGTAGGTTTGTTTTTTTTTTTTATAGGATGCGCACCACGACAGTATGGGGGCAGCACTAAGAACTCCAGCAAAGCATCAAGCACCAGATAAGCTATGACTGTGGCAAATCCTGCCTATCATTCTAAAGCAAGATTAATTTGCCACAATGGAGAGAAATAAGGTTGAGATAGATAAAGGGCCATACTCTGTAGGCTGCCAGAAGCTCATGTACAGAGCAGGGAGCTCATGTACAGAGCAGGGAGCTCAGCCAAATGACCCTGTGTAGGTTCAAACTGCTTGAGAGCTGCAAGTGGCCCAACCAGGTGCTGCAGGGCTGTCCTGTGGACACACGGCTGCCAAAGGCTGACCCGTGAGAGCAGAGGGCAGACGCTGGGAGGAAGGATGGGGAAGCAGCACAGAGCACAAGTGATGCTGCAGTGCTGCCTCCCCCTGTGTCAGCACTGGGAGTGATGCACCTCATTCCTCACCTTTTGCCCCCAGTAACTCGTGGGGAAGAGATGAGAGTATCAGGAAGTCAGTATGAGTCTGCTATGGAGCTCAGGAGGAGCTGTGTTTCAGGGCTCTGTGGTACGGCATCCAACAGAAGAGATTTTGTGTCTACTACAATTCTGAGGGTGCTAGAACAGAAAGAAACCGTGGTAATTCATGATCAGAATGCTGTCAACAGATGATAATGCTTCAGAGTAAAAATTAACAAGGACCATGAAAATCCCCAGTACAGAAAGCTCCTCCAGAACCAAAGTCCTGCACAAAATTGGAAGACCCATGGGGAAGAGATGAAGCTGATTCTAAACCTGACTGTAGGCAGCTGTCCGGCCTTGTTTTGGTGCAGTGCACATCAACAACTACAGATTATCCCAATTCCTGTTTATTTTCTTGCATTTTACTAGAAATCAGTTGTTAAACACTAGACTTCTGTAGCTAGAGAGAAATGAGAAAGTGCCACGTGTTCCTCCTATGGTGCCAATAACGGGTGGAAGGAATCGGTGACTATCCCTTGATAAATGAACTTTGCTGCTATTACCAAGCGTAGGCTGTATCAGGATGTAACCAGGGAGTGGGCACTATTTCATCCTGCTACCCCTCATCCTTCACTTGTGTTATGACATATTTTGCTATGATATCATGGCAAGGAAAACTGACATCATAACATAGAGCAGAGTGAAAGAAGCCCTGTACTGCTGGTCCACATATACAAATAATGAAAAGACTGGGGCTTTATTCAGTCTGCTTATATTTATAAAACCTTGGCAATAATTTCTGTACTATTATTTACAATACAAGCTTATTCTGCTTAAAAGACAGTCAAGGAATATTTCTATGTCTCTTGGGGGTGATCTCTGTGTTTTACAAGGCCAAGCTCTAACTGTAATACAGCTTAGGGTTTCTTTTATACTCTGCAGAAGTTATTTCCCTAATACAATGAGAACTCCTAACCAGATACAATATAAAACAGGACAATGCATCCTCAAGCTAAGATGCTTGCTGATACTGCTCAGCAGCAACAGGTACTCCAACACTGCACTGCTAAGGCTAGAAGCTACAACTATCAGTATTTGTCTCCCCTGAGGAATGGACTAAACATGCATTTCCCTGTGTTTGTGAGAGCATGTTCCTGAGTACAGAGATTTCCAGGCTCAGCAAAATCCCTTTCAAATGCTATGATGTAAATACATCTTTGTCTAGCTCTGATGGTGATTTGACAGAACTTACTGTTTCAGAATGAAGCTTTATCAGAGCACAGGAATTCTGCTGAGGCTTTGAAAACTGTTGCCCTTTCATGTTTTGATAAGACCGTATCAGTGTGTCATGAAGAAATGAGAGATACACCCACCAAAGCCCTGCTCCGTTACTGGACTTGCACGGGAAGCTGAACAGCCAGTTTGAAGGGCTGGTTTTGAATGAGTAAGTCCAGCTACCCTGGGACTGACTGTGGCACGTATCTGCCTTTCTGCTGTTGTGACCAGTTGCTTCATGTTGGGGTTGAGAAACTTTCTAGCCACAAGCTTCCCTAGAACCAAGGTCACCACTGAAGGTCCTGTTGGGTGCAGCATGTCCCAAAGCCCACCCCTTCCATGCTGACCCTGCCTATTGGTGACATTTCTTACGGCCACTGCTTCTCGAAGTGTGATCATGCCCCAAATCCTCCACCTATGTTCAGAATGTTTTGCAAGACTCTTAAAAACCCAACTGGATAATTTCAGGGGTAGCTGCAGGCAATACTGTGTAAGATCATGATTAAAATGAGGGTTTATGGCCTTTGCATGATTACTGTATGAGATTTGGGTTTGGCGTTTCAGCTGAATTTATTTCATTCTCAGCTCTTTCTGAAAGTTAGTGGTGAATTTTAATTTGTCACAAACTGCTTTTGCTAGGAGCATAGTATTTTTAATCTGACCGTACAATGAATTAGTACAAGACAGCCTTCAGGACATGCAGAGAGCAGTAGTCAGATGTGCTGTTCTAGACAACCTTACGTGCCTTAGTTAACCATGAACAGGTACGCCTGTGAGCTCAGTGTTAGAGAAGACACTTTGCCCAGAAAGAAATAACTTTCTTGCAGTCATCAACTTGGTCTGTTTAGATCATCTACAGCAGCAATGTAATATCACCTGGATATCAACCAATTTGCTCACCACTTCCTAGTCCTACTGCCCTAAGCCAGCCTTGAGAGTCAACAACATACAACTACTGACCACAGAGGCCATTGAAATACCGCTTGGATTTGGTCTTGTTCCATGCCTTGAGCTTCCTCTTCAGCCTCGCATCCTTTTATCTTTACACTCACATGAAAAGCTTCCTGAAAGAGGTTGTTTCCTCTAGCTGAGAGCAGAGGTGGCAACAGGACTAAATCATTTTCAGGTGACAGTCCTGGATTTAGGTCCAACCTTATGATTTAAAGCCAAACCTTCAGGCTGGCAAAATAAAAACCAACTACATGAGGCCGCAGTGTCCAATACGGTCAGCTCGGGTTTGAATGCGGCTCTAAAACCCAGAAATGAGACCCAATTCTAGTAATTCTGGGTAGTTGTGTTTGTGTTGACAGACTGAGCACGTCTCGGCAGGTGATGGGAGGAATAGAGAGAAGAATCAGAGCACTAATAGTTGCAAACCTGACTTCACACTGTTCAAAACCACAATCAATCTGCCGCTGTGAAACGTGCCCCCATGTGTACAAAGGTGAATAGCTGCTTGGTGAACACCTCAATCCCAGCCTCACAAAGTGCATTTTGATGAGTCCGGACTGAAATGGTTCAAATGATGTCAGTGAATTGTCAGTTCCTAAACTGGATCTGTGAAGTGACAACACATGCAATTCTTGAAGCAGCTCTGTCCTGCATGGCAAACCTATAGCTGGAATTTAGTGCTCTCTAATCAAACTTTATGCTGCTCTCTCACAAAACAACTTCTGTATAGAAGGAGCATGTACAATACATGTTCCACACATCCAGACTGTTACAGCAACAAGTGAACTGAAGTTGAAAAAGGACTCCAGACTCTCGTATTTATGTCTGTGTCCCATGAGTCAGAAAACCCAGATACAGATCTGGGGTGATTAGCACTTAAATTAATACGGAATGAAGAGAAAGAGCTGTGCCTTCAGCACAGAATGGTTTGGGTTGGAAAGGACCTTCAGCTCATTCAGTTCCATACTCCATCAGTACATTTTTCCTTCTTTTAAATTGAATCTGTTATTTTAAATCAAATCTGTGATGAAGTAATCAAACGCTGCCTTTTATTGCAGCTTTAGCTTTAACCCAGCGTTCCTTGTTAAGTACCAGTTGTTCGGAGTTCACAAGCAGAGCATTGAAACGGTGCCTTCCCATGAATGGAGTTCTGTCCGGGCTGCGAACAGGGATGTCAGTTCAAGAAGTGCCGGGGAAGATCAGGGGCTGTAAATGAAAACAGAGCTGGAAAAAGGGCGGCTTTGTTGACCAAACCAAAGCAGAGGAGGTGGCCGGAGGCTTGGAATTCAAACTGGAAGGAGAACGAGAAAATCTTTCTTCTGCTGGGACCGAAAGCTCAGCTTTGGAGACTGATCAAAGATGGGTTTGTGAAGGCGCCTGATCGCGACTCCTTCCCCGGGCCGATACCAGCAGCGCTGCGCTGCTCCCGAAGGTAACCTCTCCTCCGGTGCAGCAACTTTCGCCAATGATGTGCTTCTGCCATGAGGGAAGGCGGGGTTAGGAGTCGGTGTCAGGGCCATAAATAAGAGGGTCCCATGGCAGTGAAGCAGAAGTCACTGAACGGGAGCGTCGCTCGCACCGACCCTCGGAGGCATTCCCGACCCCTCCGGGCCCCGCAGGCCGCGACCGCCCGGTACAGCGCCGTAGCAGCCGCCATTGTTCCGTTCCGCACCGCGCAGGCGCGGAAGCCTCAGCCAATCGGCTGCCAGCACTTCCGGGGAGTGGGCAGGATTAAGAGCTGGGATAGACCAATGGGAGGCAGCGGGAGCGGAAGGCGGGCGCTGGGTCCTAGCGCCCGCCGCCCCATGGGGCAGCGATGGGGGGACCCTCTTTAAGGCCGCCCCAAGGGGGTCTCCGTTCACCCCGAGCCCCCCTCTCCTCACCGCACAATGGGGCCGCTTTAACCCCTCATTCCAGAGGCCTTGTTCAGCCCCCCACGTGGGGGGGACCCCAATTTGTCCCCCCAAGCCCTGCCCTATGGAGCCTGCCCTGTAAAGGAAAGCACAGAAAAAGGGGTGCCCAGCCACAGGCGTTTATTTAACATGGAAACCTTACTCCAAGCAGCAGGGAAAGAAATAGGGGGGGAAATGGGGGGCAATGGGGGGCACAGAAGGGGGGCTCAGGCCTCCAGCAGCTTCCCGAGGAAGCGCAGGTTGAGGATCTTGAGCTGCTCCTCCAGGTCCATGCGGACAATGCCGTCCTCACCATCGATGCTGAGCAGGATCCCAGTGGCTTCCCGGTCCTCCCCCAGGATCACCTTCACCTGGGGGGAGAAGTGGGGTACAGAGGGGTTGGGTGGGTACAGGTCCATGAGGGACCGTGGGGTGAGGGCCGGGGAGGGGGAAATCCATAGGGTGGGATTGGTCCTGGGGTACCCATGGAGCTGGGGGTGCCCCATGGTGTTGAGGATCCCCCCTGGGTCCTGGGGTACCCATGGGGCTGGGGGTGCCCCACGGTGTTGAGGATCCCCCCTGGGTCCTGGGGTATCCATGGGGCTGGGGGTGCCCCACGGTGTTGAGGATCCCCCCTGGGTCCTGGGGTACCCATGGGGCTGGGGGTGCCCCACGGTGTTGAGGATCCCCCGTGGGTCCTGGGGTACCCATGGGGCACCCCATGGCCGTACCTTGTTGCTCTTGGTGGGGGTGACAGGCTCCAGGTGCTCACTGGAGATGCTCACCACCTTCTCACTGTCTTTGAGGTACACGGAGCACATTCCCCCCTATGGGGCAGGGGGTCAGTACAACCTATACACCCCTATACACCTCATATACACCCCCTATGCCCCCCCGTACACATCCTATATACCCCATACACACTCCCTTTACACCTCATATACACTCTCTATACACCCCCTATACACCCCATACACACCCCTATA